>VYZX01000802.1:346082-620053 GCA_013401335.1 Brachypteracias leptosomus
CAGCTAAAGAGCCCCAGCTCCCTCAGCCTTTCCTCACCAGGGAGATGTTCCACTCCCTCCAGCATCTCTGTGGCTCTGCGCTGGATAAGATAAAAGTCTGTGAACCTGTGTGTGGTTATACCTTGTTGGGATGGCTCTTCTTTTATAAAAATATTGGCAAAGCCTGGTCATTCATCTCCTCTAGATCCCTTCCTAAAATTCTCAGTGTTTTGTTTAAAAGCACAAGCTTGGTGGGAAGTTGGCTTCTTAAGCAGTGAGATTTGATTCAAAGATGTATTTTCTTCCTCTGGAGGGATGCCACACGTGTTCATTTTTCAGTTATTAATTTTTGCTAACAGTTCAATCTCTGCAAGATCAAAGATAGTTTTTCTATTTAGGTCAGCCATATTTTTCCCAAAATGAACCAAATGAAAGTTTATGCAGAGTGCTATTTAAAAATAATAATTAAAATAAAAAGCCTTTCAAGACATTTGCATGCTCCATAAGAAAAAAATGAGTAGGAAAAATAAAATTATTATGAAGCATTAAGAACCATCCCAACAAGGTCTAACCACACACAGGTTCACAGATTTTCATCTTGAATCTGCTCATTGATAGACTCAAGTGTCAGCCTTTACTTGCTGGCTTATTGAGAAGCAGATACAAGTACTGGGTGAACCTTGCCTGAGTTGACCTTCACACTTCACATTGGGGATCCTCCCCAAGAAGCCACCAAAAGAACCACCCAGAACGATGATTCCTTTGTGACACCTTCCTCGGTGGTGTCTCAACTCCAACTCCACCTAATAGCATCAACCTCCAGAAGTGTGAGAGGCTCCAAGTGAGGTCTCCTTGTCTAATAGCATTGCCACACTCTGAGGCAAAGGCAGCAGGAGGAGGCTCTTCAAAGTGGAGGAGCCCCTCCCCTCCTGTCACCATGAGAAGCAGGGGATACAAGAGACAAAGGGTAACGGGGAGAGGTCCCTCCTCAGAGAGACAAGCAAAAACCTTCTCAGCCCCCCTCACCTTCCCAGTTGCCATTGTACAGTAGCTGTGGGGCTTTGGGACCTGACGGCCAGAATGGAAACAAGGCTCCATCTGGTGAGTCCCCCCCAGTTTGTCATTCCAAAGATAGTAAAATACATTCCTGTCGACCAATAAACGGGATAGAGCTCTTCCAGTCAAGGAAGTCTCCAAAGTTTCCCAAACCTAAGCTTTCTGCTCCAGAAAAGTTTCAGCACATACCAGTGGTGTCTGTCACAGTGACACTGGGGTACAAATTTATGATTCCTGCCGAGCTGTAGGATNATATTTTAATACAATGAGTATAAATTTGAGTTTCTAACTTCGGATTTAGGATTGTAGTAAGTAACTTAGATTTTGAAAAGCGCTGAGCAAACACCAAATTCAATAAACCCTAAGCACTTGCCAATGCTGAAAAATTAGGCCATGTATTTCAGGCTTCCTGTGTAAGCTGCTATTTTTCCATCTTCTTCACCCGAGTGCCACATCAGAAGCAAGGCTGGCTGCCTCTCAGGAACTTTTCTGAGTGACAGATAATGACTCCTCAGCATCAGGGGCCCTTTCAGAGCTGCCTTCCAAGCTCAATACGTCCCGTTCAGGCCTTTCACCAGCAGGGAACTATTCCCAGGTAACACCCTGAGTAAGGAATGACCCACTTCAGACTGACACAGAATGAGGAATAAATACACAATGAAGAGTTTTCACAGAATCACAGAATGTCAGGGGTTGGAAGGGACCTCCAAAGATCATCCAGTCCAACCCCCCACCAGAGCAGGAGCACCCAGAGCAGCTCACACAGGAACACGTCCAGGGGGGCTTTGGATGTCTCCAGAGAAGGAGACTCCACAACCTCCCTGGGCAGCCTGGGCCAGGCTCTGGCACCCTCACCACAAAGAAGTTTCTTCTCCTCTTCATGTGGAACCTCCTCTGCTCCAGCTCACACCCATTGCCCCTTGTCCTATCCCTGGCTGTCCCTGAGCAGAGCCTGGCTCCATCCTCCTCACACTCTCCCTTGACACATTTANCCTCCCCTCCTGTCACCATGAGAAGCAGGGGATACAAGAGACAAAGGGTAACGGGGAGAGGTCCCTCCTCAGAGAGACAAGCAAAAACCTTCTCAGCCCCCCTCACCTTCCCAGTTGCCATTGTACAGTAGCTGTGGGGCTTTGGGACCTGACGGCCAGAATGGAAACAAGGCTCCATCTGGTGAGTCCCCCCCAGTTTGTCATTCCAAAGATAGTAAAATACATTCCTGTCGACCAATAAACGGGATAGAGCTCTTCCAGTCAAGGAAGTCTCCAAAGTTTCCCAAACCTAAGCTTTCTGCTCCAGAAGTTTCAGCACATACCAGTGGTGTCTGTCACAGTGACACTGGGGTACAAATTTATGATTCCTGCCGAGCTGTAGGATTGCACTGTTCTGTTCATGTTCAGACCAACAATTCTGCGTTTAAGCAAGGCGCAGCCTGCTCCTGGCCGGCCCCTTGAGCACTTATATGAGTGCAGTACTCTTTTGGGGGACTCTTCGGGGGCTTTGTGAAGCCCGGCCGGCTCCGAGGGGCTGCCGCTGGCTCTAAGGGCTGCCGAGGCGGCCTGGCCGGGGGGCGGAGCCAAGAGCCCCGGGCGCGTGATCTGAACGAGCTGTAAACAGGCCAGTGACTCACGTGCCCGCGCCCCGCCCCTCGCAGTCACCGGAGCACCGCTGGTCAGGTGAGGAGCCGCCTCTGGGAGGGTAAACAGCGTTTGATCGTGTGTGTCCCGGGGGTACCGCGGCTGTTTGCCGCTCGCAGGGCAGGGTGCTGAGCCTCTGCCGGAGCACAAGGTCAGTTCGATCGCTCGGACAGTGCGAATGAGGGGAAGGAGAGGAACAGCAGCGCAGGGACGGGAGGGAAGCAGCACACAGGGGTCGGTTCCCTCCCGGCCACAGAGAAGACCATGGTCACAACACGGCCAAGGGCCACAGTGAGGAAGAATGTGGGAGCTCAGAGCGGGGTCCCGCACACACACGCAGCTGGACAGGGCTCCGGTGAGTGCCTGAGCCTGGCACTGGAACCAGAGGGAGTCAGAGACCCCGCTGGTGTGCGGTGTGAGCAGAGAAACGACCTGCTCGGGCAGGGGGATTGCAACTAGATGATCTTTAAGGTCCCTCCCAACCCAAACCATTCTATCATTTATGAAGATTCATTCTCAGAGGGCTTTCTTTCCACAGAATAGAATCATAGAATTGTCAGGGACCTCAAAAGCTCATCTGGTCCAACCCCCTACAACAATCAGGGACATCTCTAACATCTTCCTACTTCATTGTCCACCCAGAGCACCCATTCAACCTGTTCCTTTGGCATCCTATGGCACAGAGCCCTGAGAACACACAGGCCTCTTTTATGAGTATGTGTTTTCCAGTTTTCAACACAGCCCTTGTCAATATGCAGCTAACTCAACTTTTAACCACAGTTTTTCTTTAATATTTTACAAGCAGTCGATTTACTAATTATTCACATAAAAGTTCTCCTAGGCAGTCTTTCTGATGTCGTAATGCTGTCAATTTATTATGTCGGCCAATTAAAAGGAGCTCAATATTACAGACTTTGTAAGGCAAAAAATGGGCACGCATTCTTCCAATAGTTTTATATACATCACTGAAAAAAGGAAGACGGGGCATTATTTAATGCTGTATTTCATACACAGGCTAGTAGAGAATAGACTGGCCCCATTTTTGGGGTGCAGCATCACCTACAATTTCCTAGGCAGGGTTTTTCTCTGGCAACAGAAGCCTCTAAAAGAGCAGCAGGAGTGAGAGCTGGCATCACACAGAAAGCAATTTAGTAGATTATCATAGCACTAAATTGTACCTCCAGAAAAGCATATGTGGACGTTCCAAAAATAATCTGACAGTTTATCAAAAGTGGCAGGGACTGCCCTGGGTCATCAGCGTCATGGGGAGGAAGAGCTAGAGCCTGGATCACCGAGAGGAGAGGATGGTGAGGGGGAAGAGAAGGATGGGGGAAGGAAGAGAGAGAGGGACAGGACTAATTAGCATGCCAGGCTAACGATGGCCGGTGGATGTAGCTATAGAATACTAATGCAGCCAGCATCCAAGAAGGATCAACTCAAGTGTCACTCCCCCTTAAAGCCTCACCCAACAGCACCATTGCTCACAACGTGCCTGTTACCAAATATTTCACAATAGCACAGAACAGCACATGCAGAAAGATCAGGGTTTTTTCCCCCCCCCTGTTTATGCTCCTTCTTCCCAATCATCTTCTAAGTCTCTTCTGATTTTTTTTCTTCTCTGAGCAAAACGACTAAGATTTTCCCCTGCTTTGCCTTGTTTTAATTAAATGCAGTTCTCCCCACTGCTACTGCAGGAAGAATATGGTGATGCGAGTTAACAAGGTTAGAAAAGGAAAATCTACTTTTTTTTTTGTATAAACATCAACAGCCAAGTGATTGTGCTTAGTAAACAGTAACACAGAAATGCTCCTAGGAGTGGAAAAGAATCCAGACAGAATGAAAATATTTAAACTCCAGCCCCAGATGATAACATCAGATTCATCATTTACACTAAGCTTGAGACAAGGCAAAGTGCTCTAAATATCACAGATTCATGTTCCAACACAGTTTAGAAGTTTTTTTTCCTCTCCCTTTAATGAAGTTCTACTTCATTTGCTGGGCGAGGAGGGTTCTGGGAGGGATCATCAAGATCTGTGCCTGGCCTGCTGTTCACCAGGCACTTATGAAAATCCAGAGCCAGTAACTGGCATTCTGAAGGCTGTTTGTGTTTGGTAGATATGTATTAAAAAAACACAAGCACCGAGTGACTTGCCTAAGGCTACAAATTCTGTAGGAAAGCCAGAAACTGCTGCCAGCCCTCCTGTATCTTCTTCCACTGCCACAAGGCCCCTCTCCTTGCAAAGCCAAATTCTGTTATTAAAAGGAAAGAGAAAGAGGAGTCTGCCCTGGGAGAACTGAACAACACTGCAAGACCTTTCCATGGATGGTGGCAATCAGGTTGGTTCCCTATAAGGAGACAACCATTTATTTTTGGCAGTATGAGCCTATTTCTATTCACAGTTTTGAACAGCAAAGGGTAATTCCCTTCAATATCAAGAGATGTTATCACATTCAGATTTAACCTAGATTCTTCAAGTTGTAGCTGAACCCCAACAAAGGGCTGCTCTTCTACCACCATCTTACCTGCCTGCTCACTCTAATACCCCAGTCTAACCAGTGCAATATTGTCTAATCCACCACTAGGCATTCAAAGAGTGACCCCTCTTCATTTCATCCTTCATTACAAGCACTAACAGCTCGAAGTGCTATGGGAGAAGGAAGACCTGGTGAAGCTGGGGGTGACTGTGGCTTTAAGATGCTTGGCACCGAGACAGAGCTCAGCCTGCAGAGCCAAATCTCACACAAGCTCCTTTTATTTGGGTCGCTCCTCTCTGAGGGGGGAAGGAGAGCAACTGTGGCAGAAACAACGTGTGACATGAACACAAAACAAATGCCTGAATTGCAACTAAATTCCCTAAATTCACAGAACTTTATGGCAGAATATAGAAAGAGTGCAAGCAAGGGACAAGAAGGGTTTGTGTCCTCTGCAGAGAGGATAAAGGAAATGGAGAGAGCAGCTCCAGCATTTTCCAGCAGCAATTTTTGGAGTGAATCCAGTCCAGAGTTCACTTCCATAAATGTGTATCCAGAGTAAATCTATTGACAGGGTAATTGTGTCAAACCAGGAGCGGACCCAAAGAAACAAACAGGCGAGTCTGCACGAGTGAACAGCACACACACTGACAAACAGGGGCAAATAATGCAAACCATTATTCCCCCCCCTGAAAAGGTCTAATGATTACCTAGTTCTGGAACTGTAACTACCATTTACATGCCTAATACATTTGGAATTCCAACCAGCTGACTACAGAACCCTTTGGCACACACTGTGGTGTAAAACACCCATTAGAGACAATTATTATGACTAAAAACTATATAAATAATTTACAGTCTCGAACTGCTGCAGGCTGTGAAGAGTTTGGAAAACAAAACTGAGCAGAGAGCATCAAAGTGACATTTCACAATGTTCTCTACTTCATTCCCAAGTTTGGATGTAGTCACATCTCCCCTACCTGCTCTTTTATCAAGGCACAGGGGCTTTGATTTACAGAGAGCCACTAAGAGAACTGAACATGAAAAGCAAGTCTGAGGAGTCTGGGATTTTCAGAGCCAGCTGACCCGAGTTTGGGAAGCTGCCTTAATTGAGACACTTCAAGAGATCATTCCCTCAGTGCAGTGTGATGAAGCTGAAGGTCGCTTAACTTCAGGAGCAGCTGAATTCTCTGCAGTGTCCTGGGAGAGTCAGGTAGCAGCAAAACACTCCCAGAATTGCACTTGTTATCACATCCAACAACCACACCAAGATCCATCTCAGCTCATAAACATACTTGTTGGTATTCTTACTTTGTGTGCCAGCTAAGTAACTCGAGTTATTTCTGAGCAGCTCATTTCTGTTCTGGTCCATAGTGGGTCCTAATGAGCTGTGAACCAGGGCTGGGCAGCACTCCTGGAAACAAGGCTCAGGAATGATGTCCCTTTGCAGCAGGAATTGAAACAGAAGGGACAGAAACAAGATGAAACAAGGTGAAACAAGGTGAGCCAGTGATTCAGTGGCAGTCAGGAATGACATGCGAATTTCTGCTGTAAGCATTGTGTCACACTACTACAAACTTCCTAAAACTCTGAATACCTTAAACATAAGGAGGTTGTTCTTGGAGGGGTTTTCTTGCATCAGTCCCTGTTTTCATCTCGGCATCCCTAAAGCAAACAAAACCCTGAACAACAGCTGAGCTACAAAACATAGCTTCATCTTTCTGCTCTTCTTAATGTCTCCAAGTACTTATTTTTAAACAGCTACTTTTTCACACTCCTGTCCATTAAGCCTCAGGGGAAAACAAGTGTCTGGTGGCACCTGCTTCCAGTCTGTTCAAAATAAAATATTCCTCGACAGCTCCATCTTTCTTGCTGTTGTATTTCCTCAAAAGACACAGAACTATTTTAGTGCACCTACTGTTAATGAAGTGAATGTTAAGGGACTGCATTCCTCAAGAATAGGAAACCTGTTTTTAAAAGGCTCAATCTCCTACAATAACATGATGCCTGCAGATAGTGGTTTAGGATCCCCCCAACAAAATTTATCAGGCTATCCCAGGTATCCCTAAGAGGTTGTTCAAAACTGATCATAATATATTAACTTTATTCTGCTGAAGCGAATGACAATATTCTATTTCATTGAATCACAAAGAATCATGGTAAGAGTAGTGTGTCAGGGATTAGCTTTTACTGCAAGTTCAAGAACACTCTTAAATAATTTAAATTTTACAGGTAGAACAGCAATAAAATGTTAAATGCTGCTGAGGTTTATTATGAATATACAGACCATTAATACGATTTTCAAGTTGCACAACTTGAACCCCAATTCAATCCCTGCCTAAGAAATGATACAGGTTGTAATTCTGGAGTCCGTATTATTCATCTCCTTCAACATTCTCACCTTTGCCCAGGAATTGATGAGTTGTTACATCCTCTTATAAGCTACCCTGGCATATTCAAACAAGAGAGACCATCTCCAAGCTCCCTCCTTCTAGTCCTCATTCATTAAAAATAAAAAATGAACAAAAAGAGCAGACGGGATTTTCCTGAAGTTGGAGCTGCCTAGTTTCAAGGGTCTGGAGATCACACTGGTTTGACTGCATGCACCCATGGTGTCACACTGACCTTGCACATGACATTGTTTCAGCAGCTTTGCTGGAACCCAGAGATGGGAACTGAGAAGCTTTGATACTCCAGTGTCCTATCAGCTTCAAGATAGCTTTGACACATGTTGAAGAGTTACGTGAATCATGTTTGGAAATAGGCTTGGGTAGAGGACACTGCTGTTAGGAGAAGCTACAGCCCCTGTGTACACCTGTCTCCCCCTTTCAAGGTTTCAGTTCTGTTATATGAAGCATAAAATATTAAAACTGGCTTTACTGAGCTAAAACAAAGTCCAGCCCTGGCAGTGGCTCAAGGAAAGTGTTGCAGCAAGCATTTAACACCACTGCAACGTCACAGCCTTAGAGCCTGCAGTGGTCAGTGCTCAGTGCTAATCTCAGCCATAGATCTCAGCCTAAACAACCTCTTGACAGATTTTTCTTCTCCCCTCTAGTGATTAATTGCTTTTTCAGCTCACACAGAAGTTTGCTATTTGCAATATCCCGTGGCAGAGAAGTCCAGTGTTAAATTACGTGAAGAAAAATACATCCTTTCAGTTGTTCTGAACTTTCCCTGTGCTCATTTGAGGACCCTTTATTCCCTACACTGTAAGACAGACTGAGCTTTTGTTCTCTATTCAGTTTCTCCCCGTTATTCATGGTTTTACAGATCTGTCATACCCTGCAAGCCATCTCTTTCTCAGACGAAGACTCCTTGTCCCTTCAGCACCACCTGAATAGAAATCATTCCATGTCTTGCATGACCCCACTGCCTCCTCCCAGACTGTTTGTAGTTTACTTACACGATGTGAATTTGGCTGGGACCAGCTCCTATCACTCACTGTGCCTCTGTACAAATGTAATTTTTACTTACCTCTTAAGAACATTGCAAAAAATTCTGGCAAGGCAATGAGACTAGAATGGTCCATCTAACAGCTTAAACTGGGAATGACTTTGTGTGCAGCCTGAAAACCCAACATACAAACAAGGCAGGATCAGCCAAGCTTCCTAGAGTGGAGCACAAGGTCCTCCCCTGACCTGTCTGGGTTTTACAAGACTATTTCATACAGCTATTTTATCAAACACAAAAGAATTCAGAACAGAGGGAGAAGTGACACTGTTCCAATGGCAGATGTAGCTTGTCCCTTTCTCACAAACAGGTTTTAAGATAAAAACTCCAACGGTTTTCAAACCAGTTGGAGAAAGGTATCGACGTAATGTCAGACAAGTGAAAGGTACACTTCTTTAATCTCCAGACCCAGCGATCATTACACACTTGTCATCTTATTACAAAACCAAATCAATGACGCTGGGTTTTTGCTCTTACAGCATAATCTGTGCTGAAGAAGAATTATACTGATTATTTTGCCAATGCTTGAAGATGCCAATACAGAGCTGGACAGGGCTCCGTGGGAGGGGACTCCCCTCCCTCCCTTCCAGAGTCTTTAAGACACAGATCTAATAGTTGAATTCTTTGACACCAGCCTCCCTGGCTGGCAAGGACAAGATCAAACAGCAACTCTGGAACAAAAGTGTTGGTTTTAGACTTGCTAAAAAGCCAACAGGAACCTTTCTGCTGATTTCCATGAAAATCTGTGTATTTTCAGCTCTCAGAAATTAGCTCTGTTGTGCTTATTTCTATGATCTACATGAGTTGGGTGGGAAAATGTCTGAAGTACTAAGCCCGAAAAATCATTTTGCCACTGTAGAAACGTTCTTCATCATAGATCTGTTTCAGTTAGCACTAACAAAGACCTTCCTGAAACTTCAGCCCTTTGAAATAGGTGCCTAAAATGGAGCACAGTTAGTCAACAATTCTACCAACCACAAGCAGCAAACTCCACAAAATCTGTGACCATAACCAAGGCTCTGATACCAAAACTTTTGAATAAACCTGTATGGATACACACAGCCTAGAAAGTCAGAGCTCTGCTCCTGCTTATCAGGAATCTCACTTGTGAAAAAAACTGTGGAGAAAACACACCTAGAGATATCTACAGGGAGAATAAATAACATAATGTCATTGCAAGGACGCATGAGCATTGATTTAAAAGATTAGGTCTTCCCCCAGGTAATATTCTAGCCCTTCACCTTCGTTTTCAACCTGTGAAAATCCATAGGGACAAACAGGCTCTTAGTTTGTCTCGAGTGACAGAGGATCGATCCTCACGTGAAGCTGGGCACTTGTGAATACAAGCTGACTTCATTTTCTACTTCTAATCAGAAAATGAAAACCACTTAACAAAAATCTCACCTCTCTGGGTTCTCTAAGTCAGATTCTACACTCAGAAAACCAACAGCAGAGATGACAAAACCCTGGTTTCCCATTCTGACATTCAGCAGAAGCACCATTAACCTTCATTCACATCCTTCTTTAGGTGTGTTGAGATGCCTGGGGTTGATATAAACACACCAGTCAGAAGGCATCATAATTATTGCTGTATTTTAATGATTTTAATAAGCTGTGGAAATGAAAGGTGGGTTAACTCTTCATCTGTACCTGGCAGATTTCATTAAAAGCTCACAGCATCACCAGGCTGAAAGGGCTCATTTGACACATGTTATCTCCAGGTCAGAAGCAGCACTTCCATCTCCTCCAAAGGCAATCATACTGCATTTACTGTATCTGTGCTCTCCATAACAAAGAAAGATTATAAGAGGATAACACAGGGGGAAATACTGCCTGACAAATGAGGTTTAAAGCCAGTCCTTACTGCTTGGGTTATTTGTTTCTCCTTCTGCTGATAACACTTAGTCATCAACTCCTTGCCATACACTGTGTTGGGCCTGTGCAGTTTCACAGGGAGTAAAAAATAATAAAATTAAATATCTTTCCACAATGGAACTATTACCCTCTACTTCACTGATAAAGAAGGACTCTGTAAAGTGATGGAAACCAGAGGAAATAAATTATCAAAGAGCACTGAAGCAATATTTGAAGGCACCAGCTAAACATGAGGATAGCAGAGGAATGCCATGAGGGAAATCAGCAGCCAAATAAAGATGATGGCAAGAAATTAGTACCATGAAAGAGGATTAGCTAAACTGAGCTGAATAGGATCACGTACCACCTATGCCAGAAAACACAAGCAAACATGGGCAGCAACCACTCTCCTCCTCCCCTCCCCAAGGCAGATGTCCCAGCTACACTCTTGGCATCTCTTTAGCATAAACGTGGCCATTTGAGGCTTCTAGGAAATAATGACTTACACTAATTATTCTAATGAGGATTCTACTTTGCACTCCCTCGACTTCCCTCTTGCTGGATTTCTTTTCTCTTTAATATAGAAACACAATGTTGCAAGACTTAAATCTAATGAGTTTTGTGGTGTTGGGCCAGTTTCTCTTGGAGCAACCTCCATAACCAACAAACCCAAACACTAATTAGGCCCCTTGTTGCTACTGTCTGCAGCAGAGCCAAGGACAGAAGGGATATTAACCTACCTCCTTTATTAGAGCAATCTTAAAGTGATCCCTGCAGATTTAAACTGAATCACAGGTACAAAGGGTTGGGGGAAAAAAAATACAGAGTCCTCACCTTGGACTGAGGACAAATCAAATATTCAGAGGTTTGATGAATCTCTGACCAATGTAATTATAGTTTCAGTGAAGGTCAGTATATATTGATTTGAAATGTGTGAGAATAAGAGGAGACATTCCCCACTCCTGCATAAATAAGACTGAAGTAACAATAGGAAGAAGCCCACAAGCCACATAGGAGGGAACCTTATTGGTCTCGGGAAAGGATTTTACTTTTTTAACTAGAGAAGTTTGTTGTCTCCAAGTATGTCCCCAATACTGAATTTTGAGCAGAGGGATGGGGCAGACAAGGTAAGGGATAAATCTGCTTGGCAGAAGTCATCAGAGTCTGTGAATCTGATGCTGTTGAACACGTTCTTACTAGAACTTGGCTGCTTCCTCATGCTGGCCCCAAGCCAGCAAAGCACATGAAGGACAGGAGACAGCAGATTGCTGAAATATTGACTAAGTTAACTGGAGTGATCTTCTGGGGGGGATCAAGAGTTGACTTACCTGCTTTCAGACACCCACGAGGAAATGTCATGTGTAGAAAGTGAGCTCAAAGTTTAAAAATGAGACTCCTGTAAATTATTCCCCACTGGGTTGCCTAAAACAAAGACCTTAGCTGAGCAGCCCCTTCTGAAAGCCTCACCCACCCCACCTCAGCCTTCCAAAGGATTGCAAACAATAGAAAATCAATAGGACAATGACAGAGAGTCTTTGCACACACGATGATATCCACTCTATTGAAGCATTGCAAAAGAAATCTCTAGGAGTTTCCTGGTATCACTGTAGCTTTTGCTATGATAATTTTTTTTTTTACAATAACAACATTTAGGAAAGTAAAGGGCAATGGGATTATACTGTTTTAAGGAGTGTTTTAAAGAATACTTGCTCCTAGGAGGTCATAAAGTAGCATCTGGAGAACATGCAATAGGAGAGTAGCACAAGAAACCAGATGGGTGTTGGAGGAGAAGCTGATAGCAGAGACATGTGCCTTTGCATTAATTGTCACTGTCTGCCTTTTTTTTTTTAAAATTCTCATCAGAAATTGCCAGCTAACCAGAAGGCAGCCCTCCCCAGACACCACAGCCATCTTCTGCACTCCTTATTCATGCACAGCTCCTACTGAAGTCCATGAGAACACTGAGCAGACAACAAATGCCTGCTACAAAACCCCAGAACTTCAGCAGGAGCTCCTGAGAGATCAGGGGCTGCTGCTCCTTCCCTAGGAATACAGAGTGTGTGTGTGAATTAAACTGCAACAGAATCCAGGCCAAAGGGTAGCAAATAACTGATGTCTTCTCTGATTGTGAAGCCCACTGAGGCCAGCAGGGATTCTGTACCAAAGCTGAGGGTGTAATGCAACAGGGGACACCAGAAGAACCCAGCAGTAAGCGGCCGATACCACAGCACCTCTAGATGTTAGTTGGTGTCTGTATCAAGAAGAAAATATCCTGCTCAAGAGAGGCTGTTTTCAATCTTCCCTTGAAGAGGCAGATTAAGCTCAGGACGTTTCTGTCTATCATGGAATGAGAGGGGGGGAAGACTTGGAATGGGACCATCCACCTTGTTTCCTTCTCTTATGGCCCTACACTATTTAAAATCTACCCGTTCATAATCTCCTTTCAGAAGATTTAGCTGGATTTATATGGCTGAAGGAAGAATAGGGTGCAGTGGGGACAGAAAGCAAAATCTCTAAATTGCCATCTCTCAGCAGAGAAGGGAGCCTAAGGCTGATGACTTCGAGGTCAGGATTTGTTTCAAATCTGTGTCGGGAGCAGCCGGGTGCTCCTGGGGAGTGGCAGCGAGACCCAGCCTCTGACCCTTCAGGAGACCAGTTCAAATCCAGGGCATTAGTGGCTTTAAGCAATCACAGGGACAGACTGGAAACAGATTTTCCCTCCTAATCTAACAGCAAAGTGGAGTTCTGCTTCAATGGCCACAGAGCCCCCAGCTCCCCTGTAAGCTGCTCTGAGAGCTCCCTCTCCTGTTGTGCTTCAGCTGCGAGCTCCAAACTGGTGCGAGCAACTGGGACCACCCAGGAGATGCAAACTGGTGCTGGCTAGCAGCAGTCATCGTTCTCCCAGGTACTAACAACTGTTTGTACGTCTCCAGACACGTACAACCACAACACTGCATTTTTATTTTCATTTTTTAATCAGAAGACACCCTACCCAGACACCTGACCAAGGCTGGCAGTGGCTGAACCTTCCCATTGCTCACAATTCCCTTTCCAGATAGAAGCTGGAGAAACAAAACCCCGGGATATTTGCAGGGGCACAAAGAAGATGCTCTCTACTCACTGAAAAAACCTCTGGTCTCAGGCACGTACTGAACCATGGCTTATTAACTTAAGTATTTCCATTGGCAAAAAAATTCCAGTTGCATTGGAATCTGCTATGTAATGCTAAAAAAAAAGATTAGTATTAAAACCTTTTCACTGCAGTGGATCACCTTTTCCATCAGTTCAATGGGTGGCTGTGAAAGCTTTTTAATGCTGCTGAAATTGTTTCAGTACAATCATTTAATTTTTCCTTTTTCCCCCCCTACCACTTTACAGATAATTCTCATTCTTGACTATCATTTGGGGCAAGAAGTATTTCAAAAAACCAATGGAAGAGATATCCTGAGCTTCACTTTATGCTCAATTTAGAGGGGAGACAGAGAAATTAAGAACTAGGTCCACAAAAAAGGAAAGAAAAAAAAAAGCTTAGGGACATGTATCTTACCCATACTCCAATGCAAGTATTTACTGCCACTGCTTAGATCCTCAAAAGGCTTCTCTTAGTCATAGATATCTCAGAAGCTCTTCCAGTCCCTAGATACCAGTGGATCCTTTCTTCTTGAACAGTAACTTTTTCTGTTTTCATCCTTCAGGTTAAAAAAGGTTTCCCTCAGTCCCTCACGTTCAGCTCAATTGTTCTTCCAGTTGTCCAGAATAAAGCCTGAAACACAAAGCTCCCAGCAGCCAGCTCTGCAACCTCAACCTGCGTCCCTCTCAAATGATTTCTGGGCAAGCTACACAAGACCATGCCCACAATAACAAACCCAAGGGGGTCCTGCCATTCCCCTCCTTGCCCCGGGTTCCGAGCAGCCCAGCACGTGTTGAGCTTGTATGTGAAAACTGCTCACAGAGTAATGTACAATCCTTGCTTGATTTGATGAACTGCAGATTTAAGCTGCTCTCTGTAGCCCCTCCCAAGACCGGGCATGTTGAAGGTAAAAATGAGATGTCAGGTCAGCCTTTGCAAGGATCAAACTATTGTGCTCTGGAAATGAAGCCATCCCAAAGCTGACATTTACACAGGCTCTTTTAGCAGGAGTACAGCAAGTATGGGTGATGCATCATGATCAAATCTGAGTTCAATTGCAAGGTTAATGCAAAGAAAATTCATACACATAAACATGGTTCTTAGCTCCTGATATCAATGCTCTACTTGAGATCCCCATGTACCAAGAACTCGATGTATCCAATAACATCCCAGCTTGGGGGAGTCTGACTTGTCACACAAGCTGCCCCAGTACAGACCAGTGTTTGCCATTCTCCTCATATGAAATGAAGGTGGCCAGGAAGCAACAATCACTCCTGGCCACGCTGATCTGAACTGGTGGGTTTGCTCTCAATCCAGTTTAGGAACACCTGACCTCAGTAAATGAAATAATTTCTCCAGGGTTAGAACAATTGCAGAGTTCTCCACCTTACACACCAACTGTGAGATCCCAGCAATCTAGGACAACCCCATCTTTGCTGAAAGCTTTTTGGGGAAAAATCCAACCTCACCACTCTCAGAATTCAACCAGAGAACAGCTTCTGCATAGTGATGAGGTCAAATACAAAGAATCAGCATACAAGAGAACAGGGCAAAGTAATTATCAGAGTCCAAGCAGAAATATTTTTAAAGGAGCATGATTTCTCTGCAGGTGCACAGAACCTCTCAAAGCTCAGCTCCACCAGGTGCCACAAGCCAGACATCCAGCAACGGAAGGGTAGATCCTTCAATGACATGCCTGACAAGTCATAAATAATGAGCTTTTTTACATGATTTCATTCCCAAAACATGTTTTCTGCTAGTTGCTACCAGAGAGAACAACAAATGGAAATTTCTTTCTTTTGACAAGCCTTGAGTAAAGCTTGCCATGCTTCAAAACATTCAGTTGTATTTTATAAAACATATAGGTTAACCAGGAAAACATAGAATCAAGGAAAGGGAAAACCCAAATATTCACAATAAAGGTCCATGTTCCCTCTGTTTCACAGACTAAACACTACTTATCAATACAAATTGACACAGTAATTACACTGAAGTATTTCTATGCAAAGGTAGAAACTGTTCATTGTGATTTTACATTTCAGTGTAACTCTCCAGATCTGGCTGCCTCTCCATTCACACGTCAATCAGGTGCACCAGGAAAGAAAAGAGGAAAACACAAAGGTTCCACTCAATGCTCCCCAGCAGTGAGAAAATACAACCTCCAACACATCCACCCAACAGCCCAGCTTGCTGTGCCTGCTTGGATGGTCTCTGGGAGCCCTTTTTTCTAAATAAGCTGCATGCAACGTGCTCAGAAGATGACAAAAACTTGAGTAAATCCTACTGCAGCAGGTGAGAAATATGAGAAATTGAATAGTAAAGAAATAGCATGGGATTTTCTTAATGAGGAGCACAAATTACCTTCACTCAGTGGCTTCTATGAGTAAGGTTGTGGGCTCCACTCAGTTCTGAACACACATCCTATTCATCTGAGACATCCAATCAGTTTGAGTGGCAGCTGCAGGAGGCTGCCTTAACAATGCTGGCTAGGTGGGCTACTGCTTTTTTTCTTAGGCTTTTCTACACTGGAAAAATTCCTTGCAGAAATGCAATTATACCAGCAAAATCTGTTTTTGTGGGTTTACTTCACGCTACTTCCCTGAACAGCTTTGCCTGTGTGTGTCCTGGCTGCAGTAGAAGGGTTTCCAGCACCATTATTTTTCCTAGGGTATGTTACACATTATTAAAAAGGAGGCATTGCTAAACATCCACCAGGAAACAGCCCCCAGGGATTATTCTGTGCAGGTCCTCATTAGAGCTGGTTTAAACTTTTATTTCCAGTTTGGTTGAAGATAGTTTTGAAGTTTAAAACCACCTGTGCAATGTACCAAATAGATTCCTGGAAAACATTCAGAGTATTGCATCTTTCAAGGCACCACCTCCACAAAGAGAAAGACAACCCACGTAGTGACCACAGGAGATAAGGTGGGAACAACAAAGGAAAGAGAAACTGCACAAGGAGGAACCAGGATTAATCAAGATCTACTCGAGGGAAAGGATTGTCCTCAGAAGGTCAGATTTATCCACAGGAAAGCAGGATATTCATCCCTTCAGGCAGAAGAAAGCAGGACCATGGAGGGAGGGGAATGCAAATGATTGTTTAGAGAAGCATAATGAAAAGCATTTCCCTGCTCTATGTTTTTGGAACATACCACCTGCACAAGTGGAATTTCCAAGCGCAGGGTGCTTGTAGGAGAGTTATTAACAGCAGCTATTTCCCTAGCACCTGCAAGCTGCTGACAGCTCCCCCCGATAACCAGCACAGCACTCTTAGCACATTCTCAGACACAGAACTCAGGTGGGGAAGGACCTTGGGAGCTGGAGAGTATTTCTGCCAGCCTATGGCCAGGCAAGGAGCTCAGATCTGAGCTCTTCACCAGCTGAATAACACAGTAGTGTGCGGCTCGTGCCTCTGCTCTGATTACAAGACCCCTGGATGCCATCTTATCTGAGGTATCACTTGCTTATCTCTGTGTACACTCGTACCTGAACTAGATTCCACGTGGAGAGCAATACTGTAAGCACACCTGACACATATTTTGAGCCCAGACACTCATTTGTTCCCCACGGGGAAGATCAGGGAGGTGACACTCAGCCTGAACATCTCCCCTTGACCCCTCTGGTGTGCGTGGAGCAGGATGAAGTCACCCAAAGCACTGCTTAGTTATACCCCTCCCAGGTACTTGTCTGCAGGAATGTATGGAGATAATCTTGGCTATGGAGATAAAGAAATCAGTCTCTAGTGTAAGTCCCTGATAATGGCACATCTTCCCAGGGAGAGCATTGAGGACTGAATTCCTGGGCATCCAAAATTCTTCATCTGAGATCACTCAAGAAGATTGTAGGATACCTACAGAGCAATCCACCTCCCAGACCTGCTCCTTAACCACTGAACCATTCTTTCCTACTGCAGAAACTCCTAATGGCCTGTGAAATATCAGCTACCTACATTTTGTTTTTCTTTTCTGGAGCCCATGCATTAATTCCCATGCTATTTGCACTATTTCATATGACAGAGAGAATAGCTAATGATAGGCAAGTTTTGTCGAAGCCAGTAGCTAATTTAGATCTGTCTTTCCTTAACAAACCAAAAATCTTCATCTGTCCTTTTAAGTTATCCTCAAACGACTTTATTTCAACGCTGCAGATGAAGACACAGTCTTTTTAAGTAACTGTTTTATCCTCTTTGGGAGGCAATTAAAGAGTGTAAAAAATTACCACCTTCTGTTTCTATTCTTGTCATGGACGGATAATTGGTTTGTTTTAAGAGGGAAAACTAGTCAGACATTGCCAAATGCAACGTTTCTAACTACTTAAAGATTATCAAGGCAAAACCAGCTCTGTCAAACTGACCAACAACGTTTCTAATGGGTCCCTTGAATTTCCAGGCAAGCAGCTGCACTTGGCAGCAACCAAGATCTGTCAGCTATGGGACCATCCAGCTCCTCAGAGACATCTGCAAGTACCTCAGCAGGTGCCTTCATAGAATGGGTTGGAAGGGACCTTCAAAGGTCATCACAATAAGCAGGGACATCTCTACCTAGGGCAGGTTGCTCAGAGCCCCAGCAAGCCTCACCTTGAAGGACTCCAGGGATGGGGCCTCCACCACCTCTCTGGGCATCATCTCTCTATCATTCTTCTGCCTGAGACATGGACAAAGTTATAAACCAAACCCAGGTAATTCCCTGCAGGATCAGGACCCAAGGGTGCTTTTTTCCTTTCCTTATTGCAACACCATGATGTTGTTCTACCTGAAAATCCAGCTGTATCAAAAGGCTGAAGGTGAATACAAAATGGAGCACCACAGATTGCCCTAAATTATCAATCTCACATGGACAAACCTTTCTCATTTCAAATTTAGCCCTGTTGGTTTAAGTTTCCTGAGTTTCAGTCAATATATCCAGATCAGGAAGAGGTTAAAAACCCAAATGACAAATTCCAAATGCAAGCACATGCTTGTGGCCCTCCCTGGCTATGCAGGAAGGAGGAAATGATGTTCTATTTGCGTTGCAAAGTAGTTCTGTTCTGCACCCACTGTCAGCATCAATTAGAAGCATGACCTATGTTAGCTTTTTGTCAATACTGTAACTAGTTTAGTGATTGCTCTTTAACTACAGTCTGGGATTCAACTTTTGGAAAGACAAATCTATACAATCGCTAGAATTGATCAAGAGTGGACAAGGGAATTACAGGAAGTTTCTGAATTAGATGTATCCACAGTGTGCACACCTAAACTTGAAGGCTTTGAAATTCAATTACAGAAACTAAAATAAATGACCATAATGTTTTCTATTATCAGATACATAGAAATCATTTTCCCTTCCTTTCCCTGCCCCAATAAAACAAATTTCAATTACTTTTTCGTAATCAACAAGCTTGACCTTCTATCAGAGTCCTTCAACAGTGTGCAACTTTTAAAGCTAAATAATATATCATAACTGTAGAACAGAGCAGAGGATCTTCAGTTTCAAAGTAAAGCATCCTTGTTTAAAAAGCAAGTTTTAGATGCTTATAATGCATCTGGAAAACATGCCTGGACATGATCCTGGGCACCCTGCTCTGGGTGACTCTGCTTTGGCAGGGAGGTTGGATGAGATGATCTCCAGAGGTCCCACCATGCTGGGGCTCTGTGATCTAGACTAACCAGACAGAAAGCTGAATATGGCACATTTGGCCATCCTAAATAAACCTAAACCCTGGAGCATTAATGTGCACATAATTCCTCATGGTCATTCCATCTTTGTATGTGTTGTGAGAGCTCTGTGAAACTCATGGTACGTCCAGAAGAATGCTCAAAAAGCCCCATCTTTGCAAGTCATACGAGTTAAAAATCCACAAATGTTATTTCCCCTCAGAATCTGGCTTTTCACTGCAACCTGCAAAGTGGCAAAATGATTTCTCATCAATTGTATCATTTTGCATAAACAAATCATGTGGCACAAAACAAAGTCAACTGGAAGCACCTGGTACAAGCTCTTAGTGGAGACACCTGAGCTGGTGTCTGGCCAGAACACAGCACCATGGCCAGGTTCACAGCACATTTCTCTCACCTTAGATAAGCTTAATCAGTGATCTGTGATGTGCAGGCAGCACACTGGTGATACTAAAAGTCTGTAAGATAGATATAGATATCTATATTCCAGCAAAAGGACTTTATCTGACATAGAAACCATCCAGAAGACAACTTCTTTTCTGAGATTTCAAGCCTGACATCTGAACATTTCATTTAAAGGATGAGTTGGGAAGACTTTGCAGCCCAGTTATGAGAGAAGTGGCTTTAGCTGAAGAACCACCATGTTAAAGGCCCCAGCTTCACCTGACCCTGGCCACTTCTCTTTGCACATTGCTGTGGATGGAAGGAATTCTCTGGTAGCCAAGATCAGTGTCCTACCTGATCAGGCTAATGCAAGAATTTATTTCAACAGCATTTTAGGTGGAATTTAAAGATTCCCACACATATATTGACACGACAGCCCTGTTTAAAACACTGCACCACATCTGAGCTGCCTCAGCTTTCCTTCATAGGTATATAAAATCTGCATTAGAACAACATTCTAAGCCTTTTCCTCTCAGTCCTCCCTCTTTCTCCTTTAACACCATGTGGTTTGGACTCTAGTTTTGCATCTCCACCAAAAAAAACAGCCAAACAAAAGGCATTTTCAGTTGTTACAGGAGCAGAGGAGAAAAGAGAAAACAAATATGGAGTTGCCAAGGTTACTGACAATCCTTGCTGAAGAGATGAATGAAATTCATAGGAAGGAGACAGGTATAAAAAGATACTCAACTCAATTTTTGCAGTCCTCCTATTTCAGATGTGCCTAGTCCTAAGCTTGTTTTTCCTTCTTCTGGAAAATTTAAATCAATTTGTATTCAATTCTTCACGTGCTGCCTTACAAATACAAGACTCCAACAGTACACATGAACCTGCCCTACCCTTCAAGAGTGCTGATCTGCTAAAGCTCCTACAAACCACGTTATACTCAAATGATAGAGGTATTTTTATACTGTCTCGAAAATCTGAAGCCAGAAATAGTAAAGCTAAAAATAAGGCCTTTTCTTCAGAAGAATGAAGAAGCTGCCATTCATCTGAACTAGACTGGCATCAATCAGCTGTCAGGCCTGAACCTTAAGACAGTAATTTCTTAACTGTGTTTAATAAGCCCTTTATTGCAAACAAGTTATTTCCCCCCTTGCCTCAGAGACAGAGAACAGCTATTTTAAAACATGAAGATGGAAGTTTTCCTATCACAGAATTCTTGGGGTTTGATCTATCTCAGAATGTCCAGGCAAAACTGGAAACAGCTTTCTGCTACAGCTCCATTTAATGGCACTATCCTTCTAACAACCCTTTGTTATGCCAGCTCTCTTCTACAGGCCAACCCCAAACTCAGCCACATCCCCTCAGCTTACCTTCAGCTTCTACAGATTCTTCATCTTCTTGCTCTTCTTCATCTCAAACCAGCCTCCACAAGAAACAAGGGGGAACACACCATCGAGAGGGAGCCCAGCAAGCTGCCTCCAGCAGAGAGCTCCTCCAACCAGCCCCCATAGAAACTCTCTTCTTTTCTGGAACTTTCTCTCCAAACTGCCCAGCTCTTTGTTCATCCCCACACCCTGAGCAGCCCCTCCTTAATATAGTCCTGGCCTCCCTCATCACCACAACCACCATCACCTGGGGCCTCACAGCTGGGCCTCATTCTGCCTCTGGGGCCTCAAACCACCTGGGGAACAAAACAAGTTGCTGATTGTGACTCAGCCACAGGTCAACTCCAACTCGGGGCCCACAGCCCAGGCCCAGCCCTTCACCATTCTGCTGCAGCACTGAAATTCCTCATTGGCTTCTGGCTACTGCAGTTTTTAAAGAGAGATCATAGCAGCTAACTCCAACAGCAACCTAGAAATGAGGGGACTCAGCTGGGCTGGCCTTCGAGATGATGTCTTGACATCCTCACAGTGTCACAGCTCTGTTAAGTCAGTATTTTTAATATTCTGCTGGATGATCACTACGTTCACTTCTTTCCTCTCTTTCACAGACAGAGATATTAAGAATCAAAGCTCAAGATCAGGAGTAGCCTGCGGCAGAGGCAGGAAGGGAACAGAGTGGATCTATCCACTGGTGTGAAAGGAGCAAAGCAGCCCTTGAACTGCAGGGCAACACAAGAGAGGGCACTGCTTGATAGTGGAGCTGGGATGAGGGAAAAACAGAAGCCCCCTGTAAATCCACACTGAACACAATAAGCAGCTGGCCCAGAGCTCATCAACCCTAGCCCAGAGTTATCCTTCATCACACAGGACTGATGAGGAGAGGAGATGGAGACAGTAATGGATATCAGGGTGTACTCTGACATTGACCTCAGCAAGCAAAGGCTATCCACCCTGTCAGCATACAAGAGAGAGCACTCTGAGCCATCCTCCTCCTTCAAGGACCTCTTTATTTGTCCATGTCCTCAATTCAGTGGCCCCTGCAATGACAGGAGGCAGCTGTAGCTGCCACCCCAGAGAATGAAGGGCAGGTACCTTAATCCATTGCTACTGGAGTGACTTATTAATTTCAGGAGCAATGTAAAAGCATAAAGACTGAAGATCAATTGCCTCACTACCATACCAACCTACAGTTAAAGGAGTGGATGCTCCTCCCCCCAGCCACACACAATATTTTAAATTTCCTGGTTTTCCTCAGTGTCCTCCCCCTCCAAGCTGGCTCAGCTCATCTCAAAGCCCCCCAGGAGACAGTCGGGGAATCACTCCCGACTCAGAGCCCCCGACTGCACCTCGTGTGGGACTTTCCACCCCTGGTTCTCAGCAGATGGTGTGGGGACTGCTGGCTACAAAACCAGGTTTGCTACCAGGAAGTTTGTTTTTCTTAGTTACCTTTCACAGGGCTCTCCTAGCACAGTCTTACGATCCCATTCTGAAACCACTTTGCTCTGTGCCCAAAATAGTGTTGGAACAGCGAGGCCCCGAGGATCTCAAGTGCAGAAATTAGCTCCTTCATTCCCAGGCACTGAGCTCATTTTTTCAGCTATTGTATTTCAGCCTCTCCTCTGCTAGCAAAGCCTGATTATTACCCTCATAACCAAACAAACCTTAAGTCATTCCTATGGAGGTTTGAGATCCAAGGAGCTAACACTCTGGACCAGCAGCAGAGCAGGAGTGACCCGAACTTCATGCAAGGCCTCTGTGTGTGAATATGTCACAAGATGGGCTCCCAGCAGCAGAGGTAACTTGGAACATCTGCTCATTAGTCATATGCACATCATCTACTGCAAGACATTTAAACTGTACACCAAGCAGAGGTGGCTGGGGAGAGGGGCTGGCTGATGGAAATGAGTCAGCTCTGAAAACTGCCAAATCCAATTGCCAGATTCATCAAGGATTTACCAGTTTCAGACACTGTCACAGTCCCTGAGCTCTCCATCAGGCCTTGCCAAGCTCTCAGATCCCCCAGAGCATTTATTTGTGTAACATGCTGCATGAGACAAGGACAGAGTTTGTGTGATGGATAGCAAGTAACAGGCTATGGTTGACTGTCCTCCAGCACTGGCCTAAGAAGTTGGTTCTTATTTCAACTTTGTTTTTCAAAAGCCTGATGTAAAATGCACACCAAAGAGCTGCAGCCAGCTTGGTAAAGATCTGAGCAGCAGTTTTTATTGGAGGCTGCTGACAAAGTGAAGACAAATCATCTGGTTTTGGAGTCTTGCTTCTAAATAAAGAAGGAGCCTCTCTGGGAAGAAGTAGGTTTGGGATGGAAAGAAAGCATTTTTGAGGATTTCTCATCTTCATTATTAACCTCATAAATCATGACTCTTGGAAATGAATTAAATTTTACAGCACCAGGAAGTTCATTCGAGGGAATAATCTAGCAAACTAAGGGAATATGAACACTGCAATTCTTCAAGCTTTTGAAGCAAGCAGGACTGGACCATAAAAGTAAAGCATAGAACTGTCCTTCAGAGAAAGGTCCTTCAGAGGCAAGAATGAGATAAACCCCTCACAGCTGCCTGGCTCCAGACACTAGCACTTCTGGAAAAATAAGATTTGCAATAAAGTTATAAGAGGACATCACCCTGTAAATAACATACATCATTATAAAATTCTTTTGAGTGGTTGGAAAACTTTATTGCTTTGCAGAAAGGGAATTGAGAGGCACAGCTCTGAAGCCCTGGATTCACACAATCACAGAACAGAATTTCTCAAGTCAGAAGCAAACAACTGGTGCAGAATAAATGTTAAAGAGCCTCTATGTGTCACCAAAGACACAAGAGCCCATGATCATTGGTGTTATATATTAGACAAGTCAGAGTATCGTTAAGGTTGGAAAAGACCTCTAAGATCATCAAGTCCAACCATTAACCCAACACTACCATGACCACTCAACCATGTCCTGAAGTGCCACGTCTACATGTTTTCTGAACCCCTCCAGGGATGGTGACTCCACCACTGCCCTGGGCAGCCTGGGCCAACACTTAAACACTTTTTCAGTAAAGAAATTTTTCCTAATATCCAATCTAAACCTCCCCTGGTGGAGCTTGAGGCCATTTCCTCTTACCCTACTCAAAGCCTTGGTTTTATTTGATCTGCAGGTGCTGCAATGGTGGGAAGGTTCCAC
This sequence comes from Brachypteracias leptosomus, assembly GCA_013401335.1. Classification (NCBI taxonomy): domain Eukaryota; kingdom Metazoa; phylum Chordata; class Aves; order Coraciiformes; family Brachypteraciidae; genus Brachypteracias; species Brachypteracias leptosomus. Next base: position 370,270 of record VYZX01000802.1, read on the forward strand.
ATGACAACCATGGGGTGATGACCACAACCTTTTCTGAGCCATCTGCAGGGATCTCACCTTTCCAACAGCTTCTAGAACTTCCCCTTCCAGCAACCACCTTCCACAACCCACCCTGCTTTGCAGATTTTCTGCACGTTGCTTTAATGAAGACAAATCTTTAACAGTGACACTATTTCATGTTAATAAAAGTAAACTCTTTTCATTATTATTTCCACACACTTAATTACAATCTGTTTGCAGACTGGGGTTTTAGCTTATAAACATCACAGGAAGGAAATAGAATAATTGAAAATTCACTTCCAAAACTCAAAAAATTACAGGAAAACATTCAATCTGAGAGCTGCAGAAAACTTTCTATTTTCTCAGCTAACTAGAGGAATCAGAACGTAGTGCTATGTTATTAATCCAGTGAAAGTCACACTCTGACACGTCCATATGCTACATGCTCTACTGGATACCCAGCGAAAGGATTAAGCACGTGTTTCAGCCGAGTGGAAGAAGGCACTTGGCTGAAATAAAGGGAAGATGTTGCACGTCCATGCGTACCAGGATGATAAATTGGATTTGACAAGTTTTAGCAAAAGCCTTCTTAAACTTTTGTTCAAATAACCCAGACCTGGTTACATAATGAAAGTGCTCTTGTGAGCAAGAATTAAAAATTGTTCTGTTTTTGGGCTGTCTCGAGGATGTCTCTTAAAATCTCCTAATAAACACGAGCTATTTCATATCATGTTCAAGGCATAAATCTGTTTTCCTTCTTTTTTCCAATTTTGACTTCTCAAAGATCACCTCAATGTCATTTTATTAAATGAAGCCCTTCTGTGTTGAAACTGTTAAGACAAGCATTAGCCACACTACCTCAGGTAAAATTGGCTCACGCTACTCAAACTCATATTGCATGTGACCTTTTCCATCTTGCCAGTCTGATTTATTTTTGGACACATTCAGATCATGTCAGGATTTGCAGGCATTAGAGGGTGAAGGATCAGAATAAATGCTGATTACAGAGAAGAAAAGATCCATACTTCTAAAGAGAGCAAATATCAATTTCATAATGGAAACAAATCTGAGGAATCTGAAACAGGCAAAGCAAACCAAAAGCTCCACTCTCTATTCCACGTGTCGTTGCTCTTGCACTCACTACAATATGTTCTCAAGGTTTTTGACTGTTTGCTTTCTCAAGTTGGAATATTTTTTAAAGTACGATTAGTCCCCTTGATAGAAAAAAAAGGGAAATAAACCCAGGATCTGGTATAACCAAGTCTGGCTGTTTTGATATACAATATTTCTTACAGATTAAGAAATAGTGATGACTAATAGAAGCCAATCTCAAATAAGGGAAATAAGTATGATTTAGTGTCTGGTAGAGGAAAAGAAATTGCTTTGTGACTCCATCTCTCTGAAATCCCCCATCTCCAACACATGATTCAGCATTCAGCTCGCAGATTAATCTGACTCAGCTGCCTGGAAGAAGGAACACTTGAAGTTTTATGCCAGTATTATGCCAAATGTCACTGTAAGAGACGATTGTCCAACAGCCGCAGACAGGAAGATTAAGCACCAACATTATTTTCCCCATTTCTAGCAAACCCCCCTAGTCACCTTCCTGTAATACCTTTGTTTTTACCAAATGGCAAAGATCTGGATCTGTCTGATGAGCTTTAGGCAACTCTTTTCATTTCTCTCTGCTAATGTGTGCTCATTTCTGGAAAAGCTAATTTTTTTTGCCTGTTTAACTTGCATATTAATCTTCATTGAACTATACAAAATGAATTTCAATCTTCATGTTAAAAAAAAAAAAAAAGAGAATGGTTTTGGATTCACACCCTTCTTGATTTTCATCAATCAACCTTTTCTGCTTAAGTACTGTTTAATCAAAAAAAATCCCAGATGGCTCCTAAGATTTATTGCAGCATCACTGGAATGGAAAATACTGTATCTCAGCTCCTAGAGCTGAGACCAACTTAACTAATCAAAAATATATATAAAAGCAAAACTCCCCCCAAGAAACCCCCAAACAAAAAAACCTGCACCCTATACTTCTGAGTTACAGACCATGCTAAATTACATTTATAAATATATATTATATATTTAAAAAATAGACACCAATTAGATTTAGCAATACTATGCTGTTATGACTTTGATATAGACATCCATGTATTCAATATGGTCAAATTCTGGTCCCAGTTAGAACACGGGCATATAGACTGTTATAAAAATTTAAGATACTGCAAATTCAAGGCCTTTTCCAAAGCTCAGTGGAGTCCTTGAGCACATTCACTCTCCAGGTCCATGGGGTGAGTCGTTACAAACCATTAGAAGTTCAAACCAGCAGTGTTAAAGGTGCCCAGGGGACTTAGGCACTCAGCTTCCAATTAAGTTTCAATTTAATTTAGTTATCTAAGATCCCACTGAAAAATACTCACATAAACAAGACCCAGGGTAAGTTACAGTACAGCAGAAAAGCTGCACACAGAATAAAGTGTCTTACATAGTGCTGCTGCTTCAGATGTTACAAGTGGCTTGTCCAGTGACATGGGAGAGCTGTCATCTATTAAAACTTACCAAGAAGTCCCCAATACATTATTTTTTAGCTGGGATAGAGTTAACCTTCTTCTGCCTACTGGGGTTAAACCATGACACCCCAAATTACCCAGGAGCTGTTTTCTCCTAAGAATCATGGAATGGGTTGGGATGGAAGGGACCTCAAAGATCCCCCAGTTCCCCCCCCCCTGCCATGGCAGGGACACCTCCCACTAGACCAGGTTGCTCAAGGCCCCATCCAGCCTGGCCTTGAACACCTCCAGGGATGGAGCATCCACAGCCCCCCTGGGCAACCTGCTCTAGTGTAATCCTATGAAGTCACAGGCTCATCATCCTTCTATTCACAGTGTTAGAACAACTCAGATCATTTGCTTTCCTCTGGCTGCCTGGAGACCACACTGAGGAGCCAGGAGAAGGTGTCTCTATTCAGCAACAAGGAGCCTACGGGAAAGGTTTCTTGAAAGGTCCCTGTATTAATAATTTTGCTGTAAGTTTACCACTGAGGATTTCAATTTAAAAAAGAAAACCGTGCAAAATTGACTGAAATTGTAATGTTAGGAGAATCTGAATGAAAAAAAAATAATCCTGCTGCTACAAATGCTATATAACAAGTAAATGCTGCTCCATATGCCCCAGGATTGCTCACGTGTCAAGCTATTCTGTGCAGAGGTTACAGATGGAACAGATCTGTTGCTGAAGTTAAATGTGCCTGGGGACACATTGATTTTCATATTAGGACTGGCTGGAGATGCAAAAGGACCATCAAGTACAGAGATGCACAGGCACACACAAACACTCCTCCTGAGGGCAACACTGATTGCCAAGAAGGATAACACAGAAATGCTGCCTCTGAGTCTTATACCCAGAGAAAAAGAGATTGCAAGATGTCTTAGATACCTTGTGGTAGTAAGAATTCAGACACCATGTTCTGCTTGAAATACAAATTAATGTTAACATTCAGTATGTGCAAACAGAAAAAAAGCACTTTACTCTCTGTGTTTATCACTTTCTAATCCTAACCTGCAAACCCAACCCTCCAATTTAAGGTTTGACCCCTGTGCCCACACCTCCTTCCAACAATGGCCCAAATGTTGTGAATTTCCATAGTCCTTAACCAAGAATGAAACAGTGAAAATAAACCAGTGTCTTTAACCCCTTCTGAGCCTGAGCTCATTCTTAGCTACCACAATATTTCCCTGCCCTCCCCAAAAGCTCAGAAAAAATGTTCCCATCCTGTCTCTAACAGCAACTAAACCCCCAAGTAATTAGGAGAATATGAGAAGAGAGCACACAGAAAATGTACTTTTTCTGCTGCTATAATCTAGTGATTTCAATTAATTAGTGTTGCAGGGAGCTCCTGAGCCACAGGTGGCCATGAGACCATCGCATTAAATAGGCAGTAAGAGAATGTGCACATTTGGGTCTGATTTCAGCTGCCTGGTGCTGCTGAACCAGCTCACATGGAACCTGGGCAGCCAAACAAATCCAAACCACCACAAGCTCTTCAGTTCTTCAGATGATTTCCATTCCAACTGCTCTGCTTATCACCTTTGCATCAGAGCCCATTCCTTCTGCCACCAGCATACAAAATCACTTGGCTGCTAATGCTGCATGTTCTCTGCTATCACAGCAAGCAAGTCTATCTCCCATCCATTGTAATATTACAAACATAACACATTTCTCCTCTTTGGTTTTTGTGATTATCTTTTTTATTCTCTTTTAGACATCTCCTATCTTGACTCCTTCCATACTACTCTACAGATGTTGATCTGTCTTCAACTCCACAGTGCTGTCAAAAAAGAGAAATACTACTTTTCCCTTATCATTAAAGAGCTCCTTGTTGCTCAGATTTATCTGTGGTATTAAAACTCTCTCTGTTTTAATTAGTACTACTGGATGATTCATGGAATTTCATGACAATAATAGCTGTTCAGGATTTTTTTTTTTCCCTGTTTAATAGTTCTTCAGACAACTTGTGTCAGCTGTGCATTGCTTTTAGAGACCTGTATCCATCGAAAGCATTAACCTCCAAAGAAAATTCACTTTGCTTGCCACAAGTGATTAAGTCGAGCTGACCATTCATCACGGTTATTAATTTGAGGCTCAGCTCACACGCCTCTCAAAGCCCTGCCTGAAAAGATTTTTGGCCTGTGTTTCATGCAGAGAATCCCAGAGTGGATTTACTACAGGATTGTAAACAGGAGGATCAAAAGGAGCCCTTCTGACTGGGCAATCTATGAACACACAGAACAGTTACCAAAGACACGCTTAAAATTAAATTACGTGCATAGGATGGAAGCACAGGAGCCAGAGTCACAAATATTATTCTATGCCATAAATATTGTTTTGTGTTTCAACCCTAGGGGTGAAGAGTCCTCAGTGCAGCTCCTCAATCTGCTAGAGTTTGGAATAAACTGGATGATCCTTACTCTACCTGAATTTCCCTTGTTTACTTATAAGCTTTTCCAGGCAGAAGACCCACGTGGTCTTAGTGTGTCCCATAATGTGGCTGAGGGACACACAAACACCACAGGCAGGAATGAGAACCAGGCTCCTCTTACCTGAAGCTCAGGTTTGAAATCAATACCTGAGTCACAGAATCATAGAATGATTACAAACCCTTCTGAATAGACCTTCTCTTGCCTTCCTGTAGCCCCTTCAGATACTGGAAGGTCACTCTAAGGTCCCCCTGGAGCCTTCTCTTCTCCAGGCTGAACAGCCCCAACTCTCTCGGCCTGTCTTCATGAGAGATGCTCCATTCCCCTGAGCATTTTGGTGGCCCTGACAATGGTGTCCATGACAATAACTCCACCCTAAACATTTTCAAAGAGATGTAGCTCCTATTTTCTGAAGGGTTTGTCCATGTGCAGGGATTTTTGTGTCATTCATTCTCCTAATGTGCCAATTGCTGTGGGGTAGCCCAAAGTCAGCCTGTGAGACCCACCCATGTATTTCAAATACTCTTCATCTCCTTATGGCCAGTAATCTTTCCATTTGGAGCAGGGGTGAAGACCACTAGTGGCTGGAGTGGAAGAGAAAGCAGCAGCAGTTAAACATGTAATTGCCAGCCTGCCTTCCCCACTGAAAAACATAAGGAAGCCTTTTCTTCTCTAATGACTCTTCCACATGAGATCTCTCATTTTCTGAAACTCATGCAAATTCCTCTGGAAGAAAGGGCAGAGCCAATTTGACTTATTATTTGTGAGCTGCAAACACATGCAGTGACTACCACAGGAAACATCTGTGGAGAGCAGGGACATGGCTATATTGCTTCTTTAGGGCTGTAATAGTAAATTCACAGCTACTGTTCTGCTCAGAAGGTCATTTTTCTGGCTTTCACTGCTTATCCCTCTGAGCACACCTCACTGGCTGCTCATGCTGCACAGCTGCCTTCCAAAGCATGTTTCTCCCTAGAGATATAAGGGCTCCTGGTGCCCCTCCTTATAGTTCTGTTTTACAGCATATACCTGGAGCTACCAGCCAACCTTGCCCCAGGCAGGGAAAGAGCAGCAGCCAACTGCCCCTCCTGTGTTCAGCACCTTCTCCTACACACAACCACCCCACAGCACAGCTGAGCAGAGTTTTTGGAGAGGGATCACTCTTCCACGGGGAACAAACACTTCATCACAATGAAAACACCTTGCTGAAATTCACTCAGCTTCAGGGTAGAATTCCTTCGGCATCAGAGATGGGGCAGTTCCAAGTCAATAGAGCAGGGTCAAGGGCAGCCTTAAAAAAAAAATGCAGGTTGAAATCTATTATTGAAACAAGGCTGAGCAGCAACTTTTTAGCTCTGCACAAGCTAAAATATCATGGAGTCAATCTACAGTGAAATTCTTTTTTCTCTCCCCAGAGAGGCAACCCAGTGGCATCAGCCACTTAAGATGTTTTCTTCCAAAGAAAAAAAAATCTGCAGCTTTGTCTCCTGACTTCTGTACTTAGCCCTGTGTGTCTGTGTCCCAGAAAATCACCACGGATTTGCATCTGTCCAGATCAGAGCCCTAAGAGACCATCTCATTAAGCAATATGAAATAACAGCATTCAATTTTCAGCATCACATAAAAAGAGATGCAGGAATAGAAAGGAATGCAGAAATGCAGCTCAAATGAAGATTTTATTGAGTGAAGTCTTAGTTTCCTTCTGCAGCTTGGCATCCTTTCTTAAACTCCATTAATAATCTGAACTATGAAAGCCAACCCTGAATTTCCCCTCATCATAGTATCTACTCCATTAACTATGTAATGATGCTACTCTAGAGTGATGCATGTGACATATTTTAAAAATGACAATCAGATGACAATAGAAAAAACCTGGAGATGCCCCTGTGACACTCTTCATTTCCCAGTTCATTGAAGTGCTGACCTTTGGACCTGCTAGAACACAGGCAGCTCCCTCTGCTTTGGGCAGTGCTGAGGACCTGTCTGTAGTACCAATAGCTCTTAATCTTAGACAACAGAACCTACAGATACTTAAGAATTTATTCCAGGCACCATGGATAATATTTCACATATCACCTTTCATTTGACTGGGAGGAGATTCCCTTTTTTCCCATTTAGAAAACACTGGTAACTACTAATTAACTACTGTAATTACTAAATTATAGGTATCACACATACTACTAATAAACACTGCCAAAAAGTTAAGTAATTCCCCCAAACAGATTATTAATATGGCAATATGTTCACATGGCTGTAAATCATAAATTCTCCAGTATGAAACAACACATCTGCACATCACATATTAGATATATGTGGTAACAAAACGCACAAAATTAAGCAAAAAACCTTTTTGAGGTTCTGCAAGGGAGGTGTTTATCCTTCACCATGCTTGGGTCAGATCCCTGCTCAAACACTGAATTCTCCACCATCTTCTAGGAGACACCTTGACTTCAAAAGCTCTGTCCATTTACCACACAGCAAAACACACACCCTGGAAGCTGAGAAGACAAATAAGAGGAACTAAATTATTGCTACATTATTCAGTATGTGGCACAGCCAGTATCTACAGGAGGAGAAAACAGCACAACCAGCCCTGTAATGTTCTTCCTCCAGCCCAGTTCTCCCTCGACATAGTAAAACATGGCCCAGAAGCCTTCTCTGATAGTATTAAATAAACATCAGGGGGAGGGGTGTATGTGTCAGGATTTATTAGTCAGAGAAATATACAGCTCTCCTGAGACAGAGCCATCCATAGAGCTAAGCCTTGCAATCTATTTAGGACTTTCTTTTGAACCTTAGTGAGTTTTTAAGCCTTATCTGATGAGCATAATGATATTAAACTGTTTTTCATTACCCATAAAAAATGAACAAAAAGGATAAAGCTGCTGGAGTCTCAGGCTATTTGAAAGGAATCAATAGTCTGAATCCCTTTGTATATCCTGCTCATAAAAAAACATTTCCCTTCAACTCGAAGGAATTATTTGGACATAAGAAACTAGTTGCACATAAAGTACTTCTACGAAAAAACAAAACACACACAAAACACACACAAACAACTATATATTAAATATATATAGTTAGATATAGGTATGTACATCTGTATGTATGTTTGTACATCTGTATGTATGTTTGTATGTGTGCACAAGTGGTTGATGCACACACAGAACACAGGGAGAACACAAATCCAGCAGCCTGGAGGGGGTTTCTATCAAACCCTAAGTCTCAACTCAAGGGAATTTGATGGAGTTAAACCAGAGGACAAAAGGATCCAGTCAACTTGAAAACAAACAACTTTTCTCTATCTGAATACCTCAAAAAAAATATCCTTATCCTTTAGAAACTCCTTATTCCTTCTGCTGTACCCTGCCAGGCAGACACACAATCCTAAGAAGCCCTCAGTGAGCACCCAGGACCCAGAGCAGAGCTAACTGGGAATTTCCCAGTGCTATTTTTTTTTTGTCAAAAAAAATATTGATTTGTTGAAGCTGCAGCTTTCCAGAGGAATGCACCCATTTCACAAACACTCCTCCTGGAAGTTTATTCACATCGGACAAGTTCTGGTCAAAAAGTGAGAATGTTTGTAACAACATCCACCACCTCCTTTTCAGACCACTTGTTATATAAAGAAAAAAGGCTCCAAACTGTGCTCAACACATCTACTTTATTTATTATTTGACACATCTATTGTTTGTCTAACTTTAGGCTTCAAGTTCCAGCTTGGTCTGATTTGTGGAAGGGGTTAGATATTCATGGAAGCTGCTGGGCAAAGCCCTGAGCTGACTGGTGAGGGTCTCAGCTTCCCTGAAAGATCTTTCTCTTATTGTAGATATTGAGAAAAATTAATTTTATTTGGGGTCATCATAGGGAAGAAACATTTTACTGCAGAACCTCATCTGGTTTGTATGGGGTGCAGCCCAAGGTGCAATTAGGAATGAAAATTTAAATCATTAGAAACCTCTGTGATTTCCACATGGGTGACTCTTCTATCTATCACTTTAAAACTATTTAATATCTACTCTTTGAAACACAGCCCATTATGCAAGGAATATTTAATATCACTCTCTTCATAAAGAATCTGTATGCATTAATTTAAGATATTCAAATCTAAAACATCTGAAAAAAGAGAGGCTTCATCTACCCATGGTGTAAATAAGGAGAATTCCATTAAAGTCAATGAAGTGAGGCCAATTTATGGCAACTAAGGATCAATCCCACATGCCTCCGAGGCTTAATTAACTCTGTGTACCTTTTCTATCACATAATGCTCTCCGGTGAGTTCACGTTTAAGCTGTTATCACCTGTGAGATGTGGAGCATATATTACTCAGAGCTGCAAGAAGAGGATATTATTCTATTTATATTCTTGTGACGGCTTCCCAGGCATGGGGTGAGTTCCCTTCCCTTCTGAGGAGCATTCCATTTAATAAACAAACAATAAAACCATTCCTGAGGAGCAAGCCTGTCCATTGCTAGTCCTTACACCCAAAGCACTTGTGGAAAAAATAGTATTCCTGAACTTAAAAGAATATCTATATCCAGCTAACAGCCTCCATCCAAGGGGCACATGTATTCACCAGCACCAGGATGTAAAGCAAATATAAGTTTGCAAACACCTCAAAAATGGAAAGGAAAAAAAGAGTCTTCATTTAAAAAATCTTTCCTATTGGAAATATCAACGATGAAGAATTTTGCAGCTCAAAGGGGTGAGGGTAGAAACAACAGTACAGGTAATTATACAGCAATTTTTATCCTGGGGTTGAGGTTGGGATAATTAAAAGTTCCTCACGGCAGGTATTCAACCCTTGGCTGTCATCACCAGGATCACCACCTCCTTGTTAGGGCTGTGAAAGTACCTCTGGAACAGCTGTACTATTTTTAAAGGGTTTTAATCTTTACTGCTTCCATCTTTGGTTTATTTTAGTAGATTGTCTCCTAGCAAAGTAAAAAAGCACCATGTCGTTCCCAGGCTGGCATATTAAATTTTCATCTGCAGCTATTGGAGACAGATTTATAAACTAATTAAGTATAACAATCTCATAAGCAGTGCTTATGTCTGGAGAGCCTCAGCTCAACCAACTCAACCAGAGTTATTCCAAGGCATAAACCCCCCCTAAACTTATTCAATAGGAACCAGCCTTCAATTCTTTCCTGCCTCGTGTAAATCAACCTCTGTGTAAACACCTCATGCAAACATCCCCCTGGTTATTAAATGACTTGGGTCTTGGAAAAAAGCAAGCTTGCAATCATTGATACATTCTTATTTGTTTCCTTCCTCTATCCCTTCATGTACTTCCCAGTTTTTCTACTGCTTCTAAGTCAACTACCTACATCACCAGCAATGGTTTTAGACTTCTTGTGATCCAGTCAAAGTTTCTTTTTCTGCATAAACCCCTTGTAAATATGAACACACACGTGAGTGGAAGAATCCCTGCTATAAATACAGCCTGTACCTGCAATTTCTCTTGAATCCAAACACTTGAAAAGCTTTTTCCACTGTAAAAGTCTTGTAAAACTCAAACCAGCCCAGTCAAGGGCTGTCTGCTCCAGTTTCACTGGTGATAACACTCAAATTCTGACCACTTGAGGAATGGCCCAAGCAGAGAATGAGATTACATATATGAACCTTTGGAATATGGGAATCACTAAAATATTGATAAATAAAATCACACTGGAATAAATCCATTTATGAGCCGCTCCTGCTGACAAAGGTAAAGATTTAGCCAAGCGACTCTTTGGCTTCGAGCTGCTTTCCTGGGGCTGCTTCACCCCCACAGAAACCTTCAGAGTCTGTCCAGTGATTGATGGGCTTCTGTTACTGCCACCCAGCCCATAATATACAACCTACTGGTTGGGTAATACTTGGATGTTTTCTTCCTTTACAAGACTGCTCCGTGTGGAGCTTGATAGATGAAGTGTTTTATACACATGTACACAAAATACAAGTAATTCATTTTCATTAAGGGAAGATATATGTAAATAATTTCCCCACAGATTCTGCTATCTTTATTTTTAAAATAAGTTAATATCTAAGTCCAGAGTTCCTCCCACTGTGATGATTCACAATGTGAAAACATTTCTTTCCTCTCATTTTTTCCCTTCTCTTTTCTTTTTTTTCCTTTTAATTTTTTTTGCAGATGGTATTTGAGGGGACAGGTCTCTTGGGAGACTCTCAGCACCCACCTCATCCAGACCATGAAGTTTATTTAGGAACCTACCTTAAAACTGGTTATATTTTGCCTTTGACAGCTTCATAACCTATTTCCATGTGCATGTAGGTGTTTCTCTTTGGCTTTGAGACTTCTCACCCAATTTAGATACTTGAATTGTTCACCACAGATACTTGCTCCTACATTTAGCATGGGCTAGAGATGGGAAATAGTGAGAATTACCCAGAAAATGCCTTTTCCAGTGCACATGAACTATTTTCATCAAGCCTACAAAACCTGATAAATGTAAGAAGTGTATATCCTAGAGGTCTTTTCTAATCTAAATGATTCTATGATTATATGTACAATATTTTCTGTATATAACACGTGCATGTAAAGAACATATTCATATATAAAGAACATGAACATATTAATATATAAAGAACATAAACATAAACAAAGAACTTAGTCTTATATAGAGAACATAGTCATATATATAGAACACAGTCATATGTCTTATATATACACACGTTAATAATTCATATTAGTTTTCATATAGTTGGTTTAAGTTCCAACCTAAGTGACTCCAGAGGTCTCTGTAGAGCTTTAGATTCATGTCCATATTCACCCAGCCCACCAGTTTTGTCACCACCAGTCACTGCTCAACAGAGGCTCAGGCTGACAACCTGATTTTGGTTCATCTCAGCCTGTCTCTCTTTGGGTGGGGGAGAGGTTGACACTAAAAAGTCAGTATTTTAGGGTAAGGAGCATGTGTGCACATGGCCTTGCATCACCAGGGGGGTTATTGAGAGACAGAACAATTTTCTTCCAGGAAAAGGCCCTGTCAGGTGAACCATTTACAACTCAGACAGAACAAGGCCAGAAGTGGTTCCAATTCTACTCTCCCCTCAGAAGGGAACAGATTGATTGACTCTGCTCTATTTAGAGATGCTTCCTACATTTATAGTGAGAGAACAGAACAGAATTTGTCCCAAAGTATCTCAGATACAATTGAGATGATGCTATTAACATCTGTCCTCTCCTCCAAAATCCTCACTTGATTATTTAAAGCCAGGAGAGTGGAATAAAGCACAATCATAATATTTAATTGCTGGACACTTGCTTATTGTAAATCTGCTTCAATAATAATTTCCTAGTCCTCTAGGTGACACATCCCTTTTAGTGGAGCTTCGAAATTCAAAGTGACTCTCAAGGTAAATAGTTCTACTCTGGTGACCTCCATCAGGGTCAGCTTCCATTCCTGGGGGGATGAGAGAAATGCAGCCACAGATGAAACATTTCCCCCCAAACTTTGTAATTTTTGAGAGGAGGTTGGCTATAATATAACTATATATATTGCCTATATTAAAAAATATTTATATATATAATTTATATATTAAAACATATAATTTCTATATATCTTTATATATAATTTTATATATTTTTATATATATAATCGATACATAAATATATATATTGGCTCTAATAGTTTTATATTCTGTTCTCAGTACTCTCGAGAAACATGAGGATTTGATAGCAGATGGGCAACCAAATTTATTTTGAACTTCCAAAAGCCATTTTGAGCAAAGTTTCAGTATCTAAAGCAAAGCAATTTATGCATTTCGAAATCATCATTTCATCTCCCCCATTGCTAAAATAAGCCACGTGCATTTTTAAGTAATCTTATTAGAAAGAGTCTTAAAGGCTTTTGGGTTTGGGGGTTTTGGTGAGGTTTTTTTGATTCTTTGGGGAATATGAGGAGGAATTTTGAGTTTAATTTTTCTCCTACATCTTTTTTTTCCTAATTAACATTACAAAAATATTATATCAGAAGATATGGGGAATTGCTCACAGAACACTCACTTCTTACAGCAGGGGGAAAAATCCTTTTTATTTTTTTCCTCCTGCTAATCCTCAGTTTGAAAAAAAGTCTTCTAATATTTCTATTTTTTCAACAGCAGAATGAATCCATTAACAAAAATTGAGAACAGCCTTGAAAAATCCTGAATTTTTCCTCCTCTTTGCCTACTGCCCATTTATACCACTAATTTAATCAACCACCACATCTGCAGTATTTATCATAAGCTCGTCTGCTTTAAGCTAAAGACTTTAAAAAAAGATATAAAATCATGGCATTACAATGATCAGAAATAAAGCTTATTTAAGTCCAAATACTTATGAACTGATTTAAATACTAATGAGCCTGACAGCTCCAGAGTGGCAGAATGAGAACAGGAGTATGGAAGATATGGGAAAATCCCAGCAGCCTTGCTGGTTTGTCAGCTAATTATAGGGGAATGTAATTAGCTATAAAGGGGATCTGTACTATTATTTAATTATCAATACCCCCAAAATGGACTAAAATCCAACCCTGCACACACACTTCCAGCCTGTCTCTCCCCCAGTGCTGGGAGAGGGCTGTAATTGGATGGGGATTGTGTGAGATCTTCTGGGCAGCTAAAAATCAAGACCTGTAATTTTTACCTTGTTTCACTCTCTCATTTCCTTGCTCCAGTGAGTTCTCAGACAACCCATCACCTCCAGTGCTAATGGGAGGGACTGGGAATACACGACCAGGGTCTATTATCCTGTCTCCTCCTAACACTTGACTACGAAAAGGAATAAAAGAATATTATGGTCTCTTACCAAACGGAAGAAATCACGTTTAGCTCCACAGCAGACTCAGGACTTTCAGCTCTGAGCCTTGTGCCTGCTTTTGGTTCTTTTTGTAGACTAGGTGATAAATTCTACATACTAAAAGCTGGGGGCATTTTTAAGGCTGTCACATCAACCCAGAAACTTCCCCAGGTCTTTACTGACTGGATAATTGTTTATTGATCATCCTGGACTTGCTATTTGAATACATTCCCTTTAAATACTGCTTGGTTTTTGAGAAAGTCTGAAGGGCCTGACCAGGAACTAGAAACCAAAATACACTAGGTAACAGGCCATACTGTAAAACACAGTGCTAGTGTCAGCTGAGGAATATATACAATAAAAGGAGCAGAGATATTCAAGAGCAACCTATGAAAATTAAGGAATTTAAAAGAATATTCTGAAAATTCTTTTCCAAACAAAAATCTTCTATTGGATAAAAATTCAGAACATGCAATGTGAGGGGAAAGCAACACTTATTTTACCTTATTTTATCATTATTTTAATTTAGAATCATAGAATGTTTTAGGCTGGAAGGGACCTCTAGAGGTCATCTTGTCCAACCTCCCATTTAGACTTCTAGAAGACTCCCTCTTCACTTTCCTCCCCTTCTGTATCAAAAAGTGATGCCTGTATATTCCAACTGCCAAAGCCAGGACAGCCTCATTAGTGTTTGAAACTCTTTGCTGAGCATGCTTGAAGTTCATGAACATTTTCATTCCTCTGAAACTGAATTTTAGGGAACAACTGATGTAGCAGCAAAATTAACTCCAACCCCAGCTGAACAAAAACAAGCCTCAAAAGCTGATGACAGTCGGGAGATTTTATAGCCTGAAATTTTCCAAGGCTTAAAAAGTTGCTGCTTTCCAAATTCCAGTCTTTTTTACTGTGGAATTTATGGTATCCAGGCATTGCTTTGCTTTGCTGGGAAGGCTGGGTCTGGGTGACCAGCAGCACCCCCAGGTACCAGCTGAGTGGCAGTTACCAGCACTCCCAACAGTTTGAGCTGGTAAACAAGGAGAGGATCTGCAAGCTGCTGCCAGCTTCAAAGAGAAAAAACTCTGCTCTTGCCACTGTAAACATGAAAAGAGACACGGCTCTATCAATACACACGAGGTTCATTTTATATCCAACGCTGAGGAAGAAAAAGCTGAGCTTGAAGTTCATCAAAACCTGAGCTGCCATATGCAGTTTAATTATAACCCCACCTCGTTTGGGCTGCTGTGAACACAGAGGGCAACGACTGCGTTCTTTTCCTACCATTTAAAGGAAATATTTTAAAGTAAGAGCTCCATTCCTTTCATCTTCTCCCTGACCTTCTGCTTCAATTGTCCAAAGCATCTCCTCTTTTGCTCACCTTTGCACTGTCCTTTTTACACTGCTATTAAATATTTATATTACAGTAGAGCCTGAGGCTTAAATCAGAAGCAAAGCTCTGTCATGGCCAGCACTGAGAATTCACATTAAACCCAGCTCAGCCTTTAATTGAAGAAGGAATGATAATGTTGTAATACAGTAAGACAAAAAGTACTGATATAAGCAGCAAGATATGTTTAACCCAGAACTAATTATGGCAAAGCCAGGGAAAGATTCCAGAGCTGCACATCCAGGAGTCTGCACCTCAAGCAGAGCTCCACAGAACTTTCCATCTTTTTACTTGTACCATTGCAAGTCTAAACTACACAATCAGAGATTTTTCAGCTTAACTGGCAATACATCAAAACTTCATTTCCCCAGTAATCCTTTTAGAGTATCAAAACATAGGATTGACAGAACATAACATATGTCATCTGGGATATGCAATAACTCTGGGTAAAACACACACGTTTAAGCAGACGCTGTTACTGCCTGTTAGTAAAGTAACAACTTGTTATCAGTAAAAGGTATAATCTTATCTGAAGAATACACAGTCTTGGCAATGAGATGGGAAAGCAGCAAGGAAAGAAAATTAAGCAGCAAAACACACAACCCCTGAAATTCACACAACTGCAGTCAGAAGAGTTTCAAGGTTTCCTACGTGCCCTGTAGTCATGAGGACTTGGGTAATTAATCTCCAAGGCCAGAATAGAATAATCACTGCCTTATAAATCTGCAAATTTATTTAATCTTCCTTGTGCATCTTAGTTAATAATCAAAGTTCCTTACTGTCCTAAGGAATTCATGTTTCTCCTCGGTGCTGGTGAAGCTTAACAGGAGGAGAAATGGGTTCCAGGGTTGTAATTCCAGTCAGATTTCTCTGAGGTTAGGCAGAGATTTCATCGTTCAAACAAAACCAATGCTAGACATCAAGATTCCACTGCTCCTTAAGAAGCTACTGCTCTGCATTTAAATATTCTCATCTTCTGATCCCTTTTGTCTGTCCTTCCCATTCTCCTCATCTGTCTCATTATACATATGAAATTCAAATGATCCCAACATCAATACAGCAAGTTCTCGATTGCTTTCCATCTATTTTCATTTGCACTGTCCCAATCCAACTTTTCTGGCCTTTCCCAGATAATTACCCCTCAGATCCCAATCTCAGATTCAGTTCAATGATAAAAAATAAGCCTGCAGTCCAGGAGCCCACCTAAATGCACTTATGCTCCAACAGGAGCTGAAAATAAACCAGTCACTCTCTGCTTTAATCCTCATTCTTTTTCTAACCAGGTGACACGATGGCATTGAGATGTTAACAGAACTATCTGCTCACCAAAACCAGACAGAGGTACCTAAAGCATCTCTAAGAAACCAATAATCCCCTGTAAAAAGTGTTTAATTATTTGGTTACAGTTAAAACTTCAAAATTAAATGAAAGTCCTAGAAAGAATAACTCCCTAATGGTTGGACTTGTTGATCTTGAAGGTCTCTTTCAACCAGAACGATTTTATAATTTTACAATTTCATTCTAAATTGTGTTCTTACAGATCAAATGGATAAACTTGCCCTCAGGACCCACACTTAGGAAAGGAACAGCTCAATGTAATGGTGATTATTAAAGGAATAACATGTCAGTTAAGGAGCAAGTGAAGCCTCTTCTGAGTGTTTGCCCTGATGGCTCACTCAAGTGCAATCAATCTTAGGAAAAACTCAAAAGAGCCTAAAGTATCAAGATTAGAGTTTTCAGATATTTATATAGTAAATGCTTTATTGAGAAAAAAAGATTTCTTTAAAAAAATGGCCTCTTATAACCACCAAGCTCCTCTGATATAAAGCACAGCCCAGGCACATAAGAATCTATATAGTTAGTAAATAACTTGATGATAAATGAAAGGACATCCCTTGGTTGTCAGCAGGGACATGGTGAGGTTAGACAACAGCTGGATCTGGAGATTTTGCTCTTCTATGTCCTCCTAGCAATTAGGACCCAACATTTAATTGTCTGGAACAAAGCCCAAGTGACTTATTCCTTCTCAGGCCTGACATTTGTATGTATTTCTTTCATTTCAAGGTTATATTCTGTTTGCACCTTTGTTATTAGTTCTGTGGCACAACATCCTAAGTGGACACTTTTATGATCACACCACCTCTTTTGGTTATTTTTATGACAATGATTGGTGGGAACCTGTTTTGCTTCCCCTTTCTATTTACATGTTATTACTTCAAGGCTATTTTTTCAGCAGTCCAAGAAGAATGGAACAGAAGAGCACTGTTTGCAAAGCACAAAGCTTAATATAAAGTCAGTGCAGAACTCCTGTAACTCCAGTTCCAGAGCTGAGCAGCCTCCTTCCCTTGCTAGCCAGCAAACCCCTCAGTTGTACAGAAACCACAGAATTTTCATGTCTCTCTCTCACACCCACACAAATCAATGAGGAGCAAAGCAAAAACACCTCCTCTAAACCACACTGATCTCCCCATTCACCTTCCCACCACGTCCCCTTTTACCTACTCAGGTCAGGGTGATGCTAAAAAAATTACTTCTCTATTAATAGGGGCACTGGAAGTTCACTCCCAAATTTACAGCTCCTGTTTTAAAGCATTAGAAAAGATGTTCCCTCCTTCATCACCAAATGGGTTTGATGGAAAGTCTCCAGGAAGATTTTCCTCATACTGCTGATAAACTAACGAGCTCAAAATGCTAAGCCACGAGTGAAAATAGTGATACAGCCTGAAGAGGTTGCACATAAAAAGTTAAAAATTACACAAATTAGGTATCTCATGAAATTATGAAACTTTAAAGAATTAAATAATGAGTAATAATTAACTATCTTTTTTTTTCCAGAGGTATTAATGCCGCTGCAACATGCCCTGAAGGCAAAAAACAAACAAGAATTTTTCCTTACATGCTATCTAGTGCATATATTGAGACAGGACAGACAAGAAAACTTTTGGGGGGGGGCAGTGCCTCACCCACAGAGAACCCTGAACATTTTTACATTAAATTACATATTAAATTAAATATACAAAATCAGATTCAGCTAGAACACAAGAAGTGATGCTGGTTTTACAAAATATTTCCAGCAAAGCTGCAGCTTCAAGAAAAATACTGTCCAATTGTTTTGTCATAGATTAAGTACCAGGTTTTATTTGAAGTTTAGATTTTCTTTTTTATACACTGTTGGATGGTCTTGTCTTGCAAAATTTAGAAAAAAGGCAAATTATAGGCTTTGCATTGAGAAGGTTCCTCCTCTTCCTTCTCAAACCAAAAGGTTACTCAGAGGAATCTGGCCGCACATACAAACTACAGGAGACGTAGTAAGCAGGGAGTGTAAAACTTTTGTAAAGGGATGCTCCCTATTTAATTGAAAGCCCTTTTCTGTTACCAGTTCTCACCACAACACTGCTTTGAGAGCTGCTGGAAAAGAGAGCTAATACTTTCTAATAGCATATAAAGATTATGCCACTGAGATTGACAGAATCATTGGCTTTCTGTCACCCAACACAAACGCTGCCTTTCTGCTACGTGCTGCTGCCTGCCACAGAAATCCCTGGAAATCCCAGAAAAAATACACATTTCTCCTAAAGAGAAGCTGAAGCAATGAGCATTATCTTGATATTTTTTAATTATTATTAAAACAAGCTAGAACCTAACACTGCTCTACTTCTCAAAGTGATTTAGAACCACACTGGCTGCAGTTCTCCACAGCAGGGACTGGACCAGGCTGCCCAGGGAGGTGCTGGAGTCACCATTCCTGGAGGGGTTTAAAAAACAAGTAGATGTAGCATTTGAGGCTGTGGTCTAGTGGTCAGGGAGGTGCTGGGATGAAGGTTGGACTTGATGATCCTAGAGGTCCTTTCCAACCATAATGATTCTATGATTCTATGACATGGGACACGGGGTTCTCCTGGAGATCTCACTGACCAACACAGCCCGTGGGGATGGACACAGTGACCACACCAAGTTTGAAATGGCCAAAGTGAATGGAAAGACTAGTGGTGAGGAGCTTGGTTATTGAAAAATAAACTCCCAACTGTTCCCCTGTATCAGATTATGGAGAATGTTCAACATAAACATCATCCCAGCTGCAGGTAACAGGCCAGTGTCCTGAAGACATCTCTAGCCAGTCTGTCAGTAGGGTCAGGAAGGGTCGGTCAACACACTTAGCACTTGGAATACTTGGGTCTTAAATCTGGGAAAACAAAGTGTCTTCTTTCATTATTTCCATTAACTACTGCGTGAAGGCTCATCTCCTTTTTGCTTCTGATCACTCTCTAAGTGTTTTGTGTCCGTCAGAACTTTACTGGAAATGGTTCAACTGGTGCAAGGTTGCATGACTCACAGCAGGTTCCTTCAGTGAACAGACTGGGCCTTCTTATCTGAACAGAAGGCAAGAGACCCTCTCATCAGACAGAGGTTAAGAACGTACAATCTCAGGTATTAATTGTAAAAAGCATCAAGTAGGATAGAGGCAAAAAGGCTCTCTTAGTCCTGTTGATCCACATTTTGATGAAAGCTTAAAATGTAAATGAAAAGAGAGAGAATAGGAATGAAGCATCTTTAAACTTGCAACAAATCATTTTATATTGATAGAGTCCTGGGCTTAAATCCAAGCACAGCTATTGCCTTAATGCAGACTGATTTCAGGAGACTTAAAAATAGCCAAGATACTATGGTGATTGGCAGGCATTGTAGAGACAGCTGCCAAAGCCAAATTGATTTTTTTCCTTTTCCCTTTTGAAGGACTCCACATAATTTAAGCAAGGCTACAATTTAAAGCACGCACATATGACTTCTTGAGGATTTACAAAAAAAATCTCCAGGAGGGGAGCTATCCCTGCAGCCTCACCTCTGAGGAGCACGGGGAAATCATGTGCAGCCTGACCCTGCAGCACTGGAAAGGGCCCAGAAGAGCCATTTGCACTGGACATCATCATCATCATGCCCAACTCGGCTGCTTAGAGTTCTGAGAAGTGTGAACTCTGAGGCTTCAACAAATGGCAATTCCACTATTATGCACTATTGACAGATGGGACCATCTCAGGGTTTCACTAGGCAGAAAACTCAATTGCACTCAGTATTACTTAAGGGAGAGCTGCAACAAGAGGCCACCCAGGTGACAGGACAAGTACAGGTCACCAGCAACCTTCACAGGGAAAACTCCAAATGCTGCCAGGCTGGAGAAGGTCCAGAAGGCAGCAGAAGGCATCAGTCTAGGCATGGTGGGTTGTTTTTTTTCTCTCCTTGTGTTAAAACCTTCAGTTTATACCAAAAGGTAAAGCAGGCAAAGAGGAGAGGAATGAAGAGAGGTGGGGGTGGTGTTCTGGAGCATTTCCTAATCCATTGAGAACACTGCCTGCTTACAGCATTCACACATCTGTCTCAGGCTCTTGAGATATTGCTTCCAACAGCAATATCAATGGATTCAAACATGCATTACAGGTCTGATTAATTTTCAGCTAGTGACATTTCTAAAATAAAATGCACGTCAAGCAGTCTCTGGGTCCTGAGGCACACAATACATCTCCAAGGGCTTGTGCTGCCCTTACCTGCAAGGGTTGCTCATGTTAGGAAAGCTCAAGCCTCTGATTGTTGCTGGCTCTTAACATTCCAGAGAGGTTTTAAATAAGTAATAGTGGACATTATTAGTTGCTTCAGCCATAAAGGTAACCAAAATGAACACCAACCCAGGCAGTATCACATACAATGTTTGGAATACTCCTGGTCTTCAGTTTCTACTACAGAGATGCAACAACCTTCACTAGACCCCTATGAAGCAGAACAGTCCTATAATCACCTTTCTGCACAGAAAAAGCACACAAAACCACATGGATTTCACAAAGACCAACATCACCCCTGTTAAGATCATCCCCTTCATTCCCCTTTACAGCTGAAGTGCTCAGAGCAGTTCACAGCATTCCCTGCTGCCTGTTCCAGGAGCCTTGCAGGTCTTTTCCAACCTCAATAATTCTATGATTCCTAACAGTAAAAATCCCGAAAACAAAATCTCACTAGACTGAATAATGTGAATCAACAACTCTAGATATAAAAGCTCAAAACATACTAGTTGTTTGGGTTTTTTTCTAAAACACATTATAAACTTGTGCTGTATTTCTCTTGCAATGAGCAGGTAATCATAACTATGGGCTTAACACTGACAATTTAAATACAGATACCAGCTCTGACAATGTTACTGAAATAATGAACACAAATAAACATTGAGCACTGCATTGTTCAAACTCTTAAGTTTCTACAGGCAAGGACAAAGTGATAAAGATTTGATATAGTGAGGTCTGATGCCCCCACTCAAAATATTTATTTTAATGCTCTTTGATTTCATGGGGGTTTTTGGTTCAGACCTCACTCTCATGGGGCTGGATTTCCCTACATAGTCAAAATGCAAAACCCAGCACCTGCCACACTGTGTTTTTTCAGCACTCCTTTTTTATTACATTTCTTTATATGGGGCACACAGGGGGGCAGCACAAGTTGCTCATTACAAATTTGCCTGTGCTGATACAATGACTAAACAAGACCCCTATTTAAAGAACACCTTTCCTCAGTCCTTCAAGACCATTAAAGCATAAATATCCATTACATGTTCTGCCCAGCCTATTAGGAAGGTCAAATGTTGCACGACAGCTACCCTTCAGCTCCAGATGTAATTACACTTCCTGAAAATCATCCTGCTTGCATTCTTTTTGAAATACATAATGAGATTTGCCTACAGGAGCAGCACTGTGGAAATGATAAACTCTTTATATCATAACAAGAGTAGAAAATAAGATCTCAGTTTAGTTCAAATACACAGCAAGAACAACAAAGTCACAGAGAAGTTCATTCTGAACATTTAGAGCCAGAGCTACAGCTCATCAGGAATGGTTCCATGTTGCTTTAGAAAAATAATTATGATTAAGATCAAGCTTAACGTATCTTTCATTATTACAGATAAGGCACAACAATTTCCAGAACAGTCTAAATAGCTAGTTTTGGTACTCTGCAATCCTGAAGATTTCTCTTGGTTTATTCCCATGACTGGTATTTCCACAGATTAAAATGTGCTCTGTAAATGAAAGATGTTGACCTACAGATCCTGCCTGCAGAGATAAGAGAGTCACTACCATTGTCAGATGAAGTTCTCTCCCTCAAGAAGAGCCAAAAGCCTAAATGGTTCATCAATACAATGAACTATCTTACGTGGAACTGAAATCTGAAAGCTCCAGAAAGAACACCCATTAAATCCCAGGATCCCAGCATGGCAGGGATTGGAAGGGACCTCTGGAGATCATCTGATCCAACCCCCCTGCTCCAGCAGCTCACCCAGAGCAGGGGGCCCAGGATAGTGTCCAGGTGGGTTTAGAATCTCTCCAGAGAAGGAGACTCCACAAACTCCACAACCAAGACCCAGGGCAGCCTGGGCTGGGCTCTGACATCCTCAGATGGAAGGTGACTGTCCTGGTTTATGTGCACAATATAAACCATTTTAAACACAGTTAACAAAATACAAATGCCCTAGGAGTTCCTTAATGAGGAAAAAGGGAAAAAACCCCTTTAAAAAAATCCTGTGTATCACCATTTTCCTGAAAGCATCCTACAGAAAGAGCCCACTCCTGACACCCATCCTTGCCTCTCAGTTAAGCTGGCCAGACAACTTCTGCATGTCTATTGTTAGAGAGCCAGGAGCCTCACGTTCTCCAGGTGACCCCATCCATCTCTGTGCTGACAACTCCCCGGCTGGAATCACTGGGAAGGAGCTGGAGATGTCTAGCTGTTAGAAAGCCAGCTTAATTAATTAACCAGGGGCCTAACTGAGAGACTGCTGAAGTCAACAGGAAAACTCTGTCCATTCTAATGGGCTTCCTGTCAGTCCCTCTAAACAGCTCTGCCTAATACCTCACTCTATTTAAAGGTCAGAGTTTGTAGCTGTGGATAAAAGGGTTATTTGGATCTACCTTCCACATGGTGCTATCAGAGGCAACCCCTGTGCCCAGAAGCTGCAGGTCCTAATCAACAAGACTCAGCATAAAAAACCCAGCTCTGTTTTTAATCCTAAAAGTGGTTTTGTATTTCCATTAACTTTCTCTCTTCAGCCCATTTTATGTGTTTGCAGTTTTCTTTCACTACTAAAGCCAAGACTCCTTGTGCTACATCAGCTCAATAGTCCCAATATCAATAAGTGGGAATTCTAATGCCAGTGAAATATCCCTCGATACTCCTGAGAGCTTGAGACTACTGGAGCACTTTAAATGCTCCAAACAGGGACATCACCACCAATTACACTCAGAATGGAAGGACTGGGAGAAACTTACCTATAAAATTAGCTTTTAAAAACTGATTAAACTAGCAACAAGCCCATAGAAGTAAAGCATGTCCACTTCCCCAGCTGAAAATAAACAGCAAAGAGTTCATGAACCCATTGACATCACTTTGGCAATAATGCAGTAGGAGAGCTGAAGGGATAACTTGAGTTATGTGATATGATGATAACAGTAATTTAGAGAGAAAACCATCTGCATTCATCCACAGCTCTCCAATTTTCACCATCTAGGACTAGGATTTACTGAAAATAGCACTTTGGCTTACGCAGGAGCTAAGGAAGGATGAATTTTTGTTTATATTTTTTGTAATGGTTTCAGCATTACCATTATGTACTCAACAGAGTAACTTACTGCTTCCAAAACACAGATTAAAGATGACTAATTGATACAACTTCTCAGCAAGCAACAGCACAGTGCCAGGCCAAGGCACTGTCCTGTCTTCCTACCAAACCCAGCTAGACCATCCATCTAGGCACAGTTAAAATCTCATTAATATCTACATTTGGGAAGTCTACTACCATTAGAATTAGTGAAAACACAGTGACTGCCCATTCTTCTTGACCTGAGGTTCTAAACATAAAAAATCAGAATGAAAGCAGATTCATGTCCTTCATGGATCCAACCAAAAGAAGCTGCATTAACAAACTGGTCAGAATTAGCTCCCTCAAGACCCTGAATCCTCATCATCCCATTATGACCCCTAAAGAGCAGCTGCCTTTGCTATATTCTGGTATTTTGATTTCCAGCAGTGACTAGAAAGCTTGAAGTCAGTGGCTTGGAAACTGCTGTTGTCTTTGAAGCCAGAAGAACCACCCCAGCTAATATTTTGGTGTTAATGTAAGATTTTGCTCTGAAATTTAAATTAGAATATAAAGATTTCCAGTAACAACCTGCAGAAGGCCTCAGTAGGGAAAATTCAGGAGACAAACAGGAATTATGAACCACGTTTTCAGTATGAAAGAATCAGCATTAAGGTATCACATAATTACTTAGAAATCACTGTTTAAAAAATTAAGAAAATATAATTTGGATTCCATCATCCTCTTGAGTTTTACAAGACTATTACTGCAATTTCCCAGGTTCCCTCTCTTGCTCTGAAGGGTAGAAACATCCCTCAAAAAACTCAGATTCTTCCACAATAAAAAGGTTCATGAAAAAAATCTGGAGAAAAACTCCTGTTGACCTGAGTTGAAATACAGCAGAATATGGAAAAAAAATGAGAAAGATGAAATAGATCAGGAAAAAAAAAAAAGAAGTAGTAGTAGTAAAAATAGGGGGAAGGCCTTCAAAAGTTCAGGGGTTTTTGCTACCAGAAATACAAAGTGGTCCAACAGTTTAAGAGAAATTAAAAGGAGCAGCAAAAGTATTTCAGTTCATCCTGTATCAGCTGTTCCTACACGCCGACTTCTCATCAGAAACTACTGAAAACATATTTTTCATGTATTTCCTGAAGCATAAACCCCATCATTTGGGTGAGAACCTCACCTGAACCACATTCTGCATCAGTCAGGGAATGCCAAATGTCAACCAGCTCCAAGCAATTGCCGAAATGCTCAACGTAGCAGAGTTTAATTGTGTCACTTCAAACTCCTGCAGAACTTGAGTGATCCTAATTTAATCTTTCGTGCCAGCCAGGTCATACTCTATTAGAATTTGCTCCCCTGAGAAGTTACGTGGCTGGTTCTTTGAGCAAGGTACCATCCATGTACCCAGGGAGAGGACAAAAAGAGCATATTTTGGGGCTTTTCACTGCTCATGACCTTTCAGAATTCAGGTTTGGACAGAAGAATGGACTAGCACTTCATTCATGGAACACCATTATCAGTTAGAGGGGCAGGTTTTTAAAAAATCAGCCAAAAAACTCTGTTGAATTTTCATCCTAATCTGGGCAAGATGTTGAAACTTGAAGAAAAATGCTGGATGAAAATATCAAAGTATTTTAGCTTACATCAAAAATTCCTATGGAATAATTTCATAGAATGCTCTGGGTTGGAAGGGACCTTTCAAAGGGCATCTTGACTAGCCCCCAAATATTCTGCTTTAAAATAATTCCCTGACCAATTTTCAATATTCTCCTTTAACTTCTATGTGATGCAGTTCCTCTGTCTCAAGGACAGCAAACTGGCCCATTCAAGAAAGCAGGTAACACTCCAAAACCCCTGGATGAACATGGACTACCCTCCTTGAAAATGTCATTTTTCTTTTCCCTGATAGTATATTACAAGACAGATATTACATTAAATTATGGTACAGTACATCATATTTGAAACAAAGTTTTGCACTTCCACAAGTTCTGCATTGCAAAATACCACTATCACAATTCTGAGGGACTTCAGTAGCAACATTTTTTGCCCTCTAAAATTGTTCCATCAAAAAAGAAACCCAGAATGCTGCCCAGAATACGAGGAGCCAGCACATTTTTACCTGTTTTCTTAAATTAAGTCGTTTTCCATTTTAGCTGCTCTTCTATGACCTGTGCTGCTCCTGTCAAGGCCAAGTTTTCAGCTAGCAGAGCCTGTCTTTATTCCCCTCAGCAACCCCTGGGTCCAATGTTCTTCCCCAAGCCTGCCCTGCTCAGCATGTTATTTCACGTTATGCTGTGACCTCAATCACATCCCTTATGAGACTTTTTTTTTCAGTTCTTTTCACATCAAAGTTTTTCTAGCAGGACTATTTTAAAGACCCTTCCTGTCTGTCCATCATTTCACTTCTTTTTAGGTGAACCAAAGAGCTTCTGTCAATGTTTTTACAAGGTCCAGATCTGTGTAAACACCTTGTGTACCAGGGCTGGCTTTCAGCAGCAGCAAATCTCCCTGTGATTGCAGGGGTCTATAATCATCCCTTAACATATTTTCAGTGGAACTTTTATTTCAATCATCCCTCTAATTGCATAACAATTATCAACTCTGGCGTATTTAAACTTCCACCCCTCCTGCAGATGAGTGGATAGGAAGGAAGGGAGAAGAAGGACCTTTCCCTGAGTGTAAGGTCAGCGTTTTAATACTCTAATGCTAGTGTGGGAGGCTTATTTAATTCCTTTTAAACTGTCACTTAACAAGTATAATCCTTGTAAATAAACAAACCCTTGTGTGAACAGGCTCTTTTGATACTTCAGAATAAGGCTAAACAAGCAATATGAAACATCTGAAGTCTGATGTATTAATCAAAACATGTCTTCTGTGCTGCTTTGGAGCTGGGAGCTAAAAACAGCTTCAACACACCTCCCCAGTGTCCTGTATTCTTGAATGCTTTATTAAAATACAGTATTTTATTTAAACCTGGGGGGGATCAAGCTTTCTTGTGCACATCAAGTCTATCTATCACTCTTCACAAAGGAAGACATCCACAACTTTCCTCTGAGTTTTGAAGAGCTCCCTTTGCTCCACCTGCTTTTTATTCAGATTAAAAGTACTAGAATCAATCTTCAGAGGTTTAACTGTTACTTCACAGCTGGATCGTGACCTGAACCTGCAGTAGTATCTCATCTGGACTTGCTCACCAACTGACTGATACAGATACCATGATACATAGAGATTCTGTGACACTCCACAGAGGTACATCTAGCTCCACAGGCACAGCAAGGGCTAACAAGAGTGAGCCAGTAAAATACACCCAAAACGTACACTGCACAGCTCTTGGGTTTCGTGCACTGCATTTAGAATCATAGAATAGTTGAGGCTGGAAGGGACCTCCAGAGCTCATCTNCTTTCACACTATAAACAGCTTCCCTTCAAAGACTCTTTTAATGCATCCCATCCCATTCTCCTTCAAATTAACCAGCCTCTGCACTAGTTCCTATTTTGCAGCCCAGCTATAATGTAGCTGCACAAATATATTTCAAGTAAAACGCCAAAATCACAATTGGCCCAAATTATCTTGTTTTCCTTTCAATTTTGCTGTAGCTGGCTGCTAGGAAACTAACTCAATATATATATTTTACTATGATGGGAGCCTTCTGCAATACAGAGGAGGTGGAAATGTAAACTTAGCCCTCCAATCCAGCCAGTTAATGATTCTGAACCACAAAATATGCTAAGACAGCATCTCCTGCTCATTCTGCCTGGGCTGGAGTCACAGAGGCTGAGCAGACTCCTGATGTCCCTGGCTTTTCATTAAGCTGAAGTCTGGATGGGTGTGAGAGCTGGAGGAAAAGGATTACAGGGGTTTATTCAGTGCTGCCAGAGAAAGAAAATCCCTTTCTCACTTCTAGATGCATTAAACTACTGAGCTCACAATTGCATAAAATTATCACTGGCATTAAATCTATGCTAATTCAACCCAGAGCAAGGGAAGATGGTTTAACCCAGAACCTTTTTCCCCTGTCAGTCAAAAGGCCTAATTAGAAAAGTGCTCCTGTTTTCCCCTCATATTGTATTATTATAGGTATTATTAAAATGTATTATTCATATTCCTTAAGGAGAATGAGAATAACAAGGGGACACTTAAGGAATGTTGTTTAGATATATCTGGCCACAGTCTTATTTTCTTAAAGGAATATTAAACTCATGTTACACAGGTTCTTGCTTAAACTTATTAATGGTAACAGCACAAGAGCATGTTCTGAAGTGAACACTTAACTGCTGCATGGATAATTTCAACCCAACTGAAGAGCAAAATCTTTTCTTCATTCCTTTTTACTCCTCTTGCAGATATTTAGACCCCTCTTTAATGTGCTTGGCACACATTCCTGTTAGGACAGACTCTCTGGCTGGACTGGTCCTTAGTCAGGTCTAACGTGGCAATTTCTATGTTCTCAGGGGGAAAAATAAAGAGTAGTGCAATAACACACTCCAGGGAAAAAAAATAGAAAAACCTTAAAATTAAAATAAAAACATAAAAAGGGCCATAAATTCATTCTCCCCTCATGTGTTGCAATAGGGTTTTATGTGCAACATTAAAACTCCAGCATGAGTTATTCTTTCAAGCCTTACTTCAGAGTGCCTATGACCAGACAGGCAAGGGAAATACACCAGTCCTGGTGGATGAACTGACTTTATATCCATCCTAATTACATTCATAATACACTCATTTGAGCTATGGGAGGTATTATTTAGATGTATGCTATACATCCTGTCTAAAATAAATTGAAATAAAAGTATAATGCATAGCTGGAAAATATACTCTGCACAAAGTACTGCATCTCACTGACAAGTACTTAAAAAAAAAGGCTAAAAGTAATAAAAATTACTGCTAGAAAAATCGAAGTGTTCCATTCCTAGATTTTATGGGGGCAATAAAAAAATGAAAAAGCAGTTCTAGTTAAGCTAGACTGATGAAGTGATATACTGCTAGAAAGGCATTCAAGGTTGTGTTGAAACAGATTTAAAATTGATATATATCAAATACAATAATTCTGGTGCATATTAAATAGAGTCTAGATAGAATGCTAGTGCAGACTTCCACCAGATGATTGTAAATTGAATAAAAAAAATAAAAGTTTGAGCCAGACAAAACTTGCCACGTGGAAGAGCTTGGCTGAAGCTGTTAACAGCAGTGTGAACTCATTAAATACGGTGCATTTGAGCAATACTGGAAACTGCAGGAGTTTCAGGTCTACAACTTTAAACTCTTTAATTGCAACAAAGAAATGTTTCTCACCAATGTGCAGCAGGACAGGTAAGAAGGTAGGGACAGGAGGTGAGATTTAAGAGCATTAAATTTCATTTAATCACAGGGCCAGTGAAAGTTGAGAGCTAGTAAGTACTTTGTGTTCATACAACACACATGAAACACAACCTTGGGTCATTAACTTTCTGGCCACGTTCTGTATGGGTTCAGGTGGTGACACCTCATTTATTCTCTTAAGCAAGATGCTTTAACACAAGTTCACTGGGAAGAATGAACTGATCTTTTCAACTACCCAATATTCATCTTCTTCCCACTGGAATTAGATAAACTAAAGAACAGACTTCAAGAAAACTCCCAGTGCAGCTGTCCGAAATAATCATGAAAAAGGCTTGAATTTCAGAGGGTTCCAACACAGGCATCTGCTCATTCTGAAATTCCTCCTCAGCAAAAGAGCAGCTACACTCTGCTCTGGTCAGGAAGGAGCTAGACTTTGATAAAACAAGTAACAAATAGGCTTTGTGCTCTTCCTCCACAAAACAGGGGATTTGGGTTTCATCTCATTTTCATGAGGGTTTAGGCAGTTAGCCCATCAGGATTATGAAGAGCTGTCATCACTTGCAGCAACAGAGGCCCTCAGAGTAAACACTGAGGAGCATCCCATCTCTTTGTGCAGGACTCTTGGTGCTGCACCACCAGCCTCATTCCTGCACAGAGCACCTGGTCATCATGGTGATTCTAACACATGGAGAAGTCAGGACACAGCACCATCACCTCAGGGAACAAGAACACTTCCCCCCAGTTCCACTTGGTGGTGACCACACCAGTATGACTATCCACATACATACCAGCAGCCTTTCACCTCTATCTCAACCCAGTAAGATGAGGTAGACTGAAAAAACCACATTATCCAAAGGTGCTCAAGACAACAGCGTTCTATGCCTACAAAACTGCCCAATCCATCCATCTCACAACTGATTTGTTGACAGCAAAAACTGAAAAACACTGTCAGAGATAACGCAGGCTGGAGCCTGACAGCCTTAAATGTGTTACACCAATTATCCTGGAGAAATTTTAACTACACTCTCAGCTCCTCACAGGGCACTTGTACACAGCTACAAAGACAAAGCAGGGGGTGCTTTTGAAACATTCACACCTGTAAATGCTCCCCAGCCTGAGACATCCTGCAAAAACATGGTGCTTTGTCAGCTCCGATTGGAAAGCATCAGGGAGACACTAGGAAAATGGGAATTATTAGCAACAAAATGCTATAGACTTGCCTGCTTGACTATGACCTTAGAGAGATCACGTTCCCCTCCTCCCATTTTTAGGCTACAGGCTGGTTTCCACTTAAAATCATATGAAAAAGCCTGTGGGCATCGTGCCTATGTACAATGCTCCAGCCAGTTCATAGACACAGAGCTGCCTCTGACCCAGCCTCCCTCGAGGTACTTCAGAGCCAATACCCCTGGTCTGATTTCTCACAGGCATGGAAAAAGGACTATTCCCTCCCTTACTGCAGAAGCCTTTTACTTTCTGAAGGCTTGAATAAGCTGCCCTCAATTCCCCATGCCAAGGCAGGCAGGCTTCTTTTCCTCCAATAAAATCCTGGTTCACAATACAAATATTTACCATGGATCCATAAGAGATAGCATGAGATGGAGCTGTCACAAGTCAGAGACATTCTACTAGTTGCTTTAAGAACATGGAAGGCATTTTTGGCACTGTGATTTACAACAGAATTATACAGGAGTGCTCTAAAGGTACTCTTATTTTTTTGTCTTCTTTAGTGTTACTGAATCTCTTGTGATTCCATTGCCATGTGACTTAATATATTATTAAAGCCCAAGCTCCAGAGTTCTTTGAATAGGAGGTAGAAAAGAGGACACTTTCAGTCCTCACAACTGCAAAGAAAGGATTTGGATCACAAAGCTCCAAAGGCCATAAAGCAGAGATTTCCATGATTTTTCAAGCCTTGCAAATATTTCAGCCTTGCACAGAAACTACCAAACAGCAATTTAAAAATAAACAGAAGACAGTGTGGGGTTTAAAAAGAGATTGGACAAATTCCAAAAAGACAGATTCACTCACAGCATCAACTAGGAGATAATAAAACCACAATTGTCTGGATGCCACCTTCACCTCCTCAAGTTTCTGAACTTCTATTTCAAAGAAGCTGGGGAGAAGTTTCAGGAAAAGGATCACTCTCTATTCTCTATCTGCCTTAGTCTCGTATTATTCTTCCTTAGCATGAAATATTAGACACTGTCAGAAGTGGGACTGCTGACAAAGATCAGGAATAGCACAGAAAAATCCATTAGTCAGGGGGGAATTCATTGGAACCACTGTTTCCCTAATATCACCCTTCTTGCCCTGGCATATTTTTCCTAAAGCCTAAGAAGTACAAAGAAAACCTTCCTCAGCCAATGTAAAGTATTTCAGTGGATAGTTAATATTATCTGTGAAAAACTTACACAAATCAGTACCATAAATACATTTTCCCATTGAAAAGAATGGGAATTCTTTTCCTAATTGACCAACTATCTTACTGTAAGATAGTCTGTCACATTTGCCAGGCAGTAATACAAGAAAATGAGATCCAGAAATTTCACCCAGAGAAAAACACCTTGTGCAAATGCTGCAAGTCACCACTTGTTCAAGGATTTGGGAATTATCTTAGAGTTGGGTATAACTTTGTTGTAAACTAAATGTACAACGGCAATGTGCTACATACAAAAAGTATCTTCCAGTATCTTCCAAAAAAATTAGACAAAGCATAAGAGCAGAAGTGAACTGATGTGTCTCTGGTCATGCAGCTATTCAGTGACAGGGTCAGCCATAAATCCTGGATTCCAAACGACTTAGCATGGCAATTATGAGAAAAAGCACCAGCAAAAGCACCATCAGTACACCCATGTCCCTGTGTAGGTTCCTGCCCTAGGCACTGCTTGTTAAATTATGACTTTCTTTAAGATCACAGATGAAGGCGGTTTATCTCTAGGTATAAAATAAATATCACAGTAAGGAAGAGCCAGAGAGAAAATACAAAGGCTTGAAAATCACAATGGAATAAAGCACTGTGAGGATAAGAAATCTGTCTTTAAAGTAAACCAAAGGGATTAAATCAAACTCGGAAAGAAGACAAGTAAATGATAAATGACACGAGACTGTAACTAAACTAAATCTTTGGTGTCTAAATGAAATATAGAGGGCTGAGGAGATTATGCAAATTGAAATGAATCAGCCTGCACCAAGACTCAGAGCTGACCTGACGCGTGAGGGAACATGGGGCCTCGTGAGGCCACAGCAGTTACACAACCTGGGAGCAAATAGTTGACCAGAGGATAGAGGATGGAAGTTGTATTTGGCCTCCTGAGTCCTGCAAGAACAACCATGTAAGAACAGAGGGAGGTGTAGGGAAGAAGGGAAGGAGAAGGGCATCCATCTCCACAGCTGCCAGGAGGGGTTTGGGGAATAGGGGCAGAAAAAAGAAGAAAAAAATCAGTACAAAACATGTTTCATGGCTTGCTTGCTTGAATAGAATCACAGAATCATTTAGGTTGGAAAAGACCTCCAGGATCAGCAAGTCCAACCTTTGTCCAACGTCTCCCTGACCCCCAGACCATGTCTTGAAGCACCACATCTACTCATCTGTTGAACCCCTCCAGGGATGGGGACTCCAGCACCTCCCTGGGCAGCCTGGGCCAGTCCCTGACCACTCTGTCAGGAAAGGACTTCTTCCTAATGTCCAATCTAAACCTCCCCTGGTGCAACTTGAGGCCATCACCTCTTGTCCTGTCATCAGCTACTTGGAAAAAGAGCCCAACCTCAGCCTCACCACAACCTCCTTTGAGGTAGTTGTAGAGAGCAATGAGGTCTCCTCTCAGCTCCTCTTCTCCAAGCTAAACAATGACATTGCAGCTGCTTTGCCCCAAAATGCCCCTTAGCAGACAGTTGTGTACTTTTGTAAAAATGCTCCTAAGAGAGATTGTTGTGCATTGTTAGGTCTGATCCCTACATCTGGAATTCAGATTCAGAATCCCCCAGAAGAATTTTGGGTTATTTTAGATCTCAACGTCTGCTTTATTTCTCCTTTTTCAACAACTCGGCTAAGCACATCCTAATAGTCACACAATAGGAGAGAATTAGTGACACACAAGTTAAGCAATGAGTTAAATGATCCAAAATGATGCAGTATTTATTTTATTCACCATCACTAGCAATTACAAATCATAACACAAGAGTCTTTTGACCTTTAGAATAACTGACGCAGTCTTTTGCAAGCTGAGCAAACCAGCCTCCCCAAGAACACAGGGAAGGGAAGGACGAAAGTCAAGTGCTGTAATTAGCTGTATAATTATTTTCCAAAATAAAATGTGCAATCTTCACCTCTTTGGCACTGAATGGCGTCACTGGGGCTGCTATCATTAAGCTGCCATCACTGCACTATCATTACAGGGTTGATAAGGAAAGACAAACACTTCGAGATCCACTAGAGGATGCGTTTATTTCCCAACTTCCCTCAACTAACGTATTTATGTATTATTTCTGTGGATGATGGGATTTTGAGGACAGGAAGGAAGGTCACTGACACTGGAGCCAGCAGGGATAAGAAGTGTTTTTCTCAACAGGAATCGAGCCTGATGCTCTGATAATCACGATACATTAAACCCTATCTTTTTCTCAGCCAATGACAAAACTCTCATCAATAGGGGTAAGATTTTACTCCAGGTTTGCAGCCACTTAAGTCACCACTAGAATCAAGTCAATACAAGACCTAGAGTAGGAAAGATGGAGGAAGGGAATCCAAGCAGTAAGGAAACGTTGCTTAGGTGAAGCTCCTGAAACAACTGTAGGTCAAGAGAGACTGAGTTACTCACTATATCTAAAAAAATAAGCTGAATAATATTGTTTGCATAATGAAACAGTAATAACTGTAGTCATTTAACTGTTGTTGCCCCAGAAATATGTCATTATGCAGCATCTATCCACCTCTGATCTTGGATGGCATCTGAGCTAAGCTTCAGTAACACGGTATTTGCTGCAGAGTTGACATGCATTAAATTAAATAGCTTTTTTTAATAGCTTTCCTTCAATCTCTGTTATTTCCCAGGAAACTGTTTGCTGCTAATAAATAAGGTTTTCTGTTAGTTGTTTTGTTTGTTTAAGTCTGGAAAAACAGCATCAGGCGGAAAGGGCAGGAGCTCACCAAGGCAGAAAACACTACAAAAAACACAGCAGAAAAAAAAAAACACCAAGGAAAATTCCCCACAATTGATGTAATTTCATACCCAGAATGCTAAATACTGCAGACACAGATTCTCTGTGTTTACAAAACACATGACAAAATGTTTAGCAGCCGCTGTGGTATAAACAGCCAGGGACAAAGGGAGTCAAACACTTCCAGCACACGCATATAAAAACGAGAAGATCCTTAATTACTTTGGAAAGGCTCGTTTAGTGTCACGACCTGTTGAGAGGAGGGTGCAAGGGGCTGGTTTTGCAGCCAGAATCTCTCATAGCTACCAGGCAGAGCATTTATTTGCTGAGGAACTGAGGCACTCTAACCACTATGCTGCTATCACCCATTCACACCAAACCCAAGGTTACTCTTAAAGCACCAGGAGCTTTTTTCCCACCCTATACTACACAAAGCAAGCATGGATTGGAAAATAAGCACTAAAATGTCATTCAGGGCCCCTGGGCTCTCTTCAGATGTGTTTGGAATCAGAGGAACTCCGCTATGCAAAATTAAAGCATAATCACAGAACCACAGAATGGTTTGGGTTGGAAGGGACCTCCAAAGGTCATCGACTCCAACCCCCTTACAAGAAGCAGGAACACCTCCCACCAGGTCAGGTTGTTCAGAGCCCCATCCAGCCTGACCTTGAATGTCTCCAGGGATGGGGCCTCCACCACCTCTCTGGGCAACCTGTTCCAGTGATCAACCACCCTCATATTAAAGAACTTTTTTCTAATGCTGAAGTAAGAACATTCCTGCATCGCTGGTTTGAAATGGGAAATACCTACAGGAGAAGGAGCACTGGGGAACAGGAGTTCTTGCAAGACCTACAAACTTCAGAAAACTAGTCAGTGAAATTTCTTCTCGAGGCCATAAGAGAAACTCTGAGAACAAGCAACTGCCAAGGGACAGAATACAGCAAGAATATGCACAGGTTTTGAGGAGTTTGGGGGTTTTTTTTATGAAGATAGAAAGATTTAATTATTGAAAGGAAAAAAAAAAGAACTAAGGGAGCCTGTCAATTAAAGTGACTGATAAAAGTTTATGCTTGTTCTGAAATATTTAACAGAGAATGTTGAATTTTTTATCTAAGAAATATTTGTGCTTGCAACAGAGCCTAATGTTAATATCCAGACATTAATACAAACATCAAACCTAAGCTTTCAAGCTCCCAAGGAGGTAGCTGAGTAAAGGGTTTGTCCTCTACCAATCTTTCAAAATTCACACTAATAGGATCAAACCCAGACCCATATAACTCGACTCTCCCATCAGCATGTCTGCCCATAGATATCCCAACAACTGGCTGCACATTAAAATCAGCTTCCACACTTAAGACTCCTTGGATTGTCATATCTAAGTCCTACCCACAATTACATCACTCCTCAAGCCCAAAAAAGAGAGGCAAAGATTAACCCCAGGCTGCTGCTTCTGTGTTTTATTCAAGTTGGATTAACAGGCATTTTAAAAATAACCAGGTTTTTAGATAATTATTGCACCATTGTGGTTTCTTCCCAAGAGAATAGAAAGCAAACAAAACTCTGGCATGCACAGAAGTTTAAAAATGGATCCAAATAGTCAATAACATTCCCTTGTATTGTGGTTTTCTCAGGTTTTTTCCACCTTTCTGTGCCATACTTCCAGTCCCTAGTTCATGAGTCCTGTCAAGCTTAATCAACAACGATTATTAATGCTGCTAACACTAATACCTGAAATCCTTGGGTAAATTTGTACATCTATGGGAAAAGGAGGTTCCAGGACAGCTGATTAGGGAATAAATGACTTAAGTAGCAAGGCAAATATGCTAATTATTTTCATTTGGATGCTGCATCACTATCACTTTTGCATCATTATC
Organism: Brachypteracias leptosomus; assembly: GCA_013401335.1. Taxonomy (NCBI): domain Eukaryota; kingdom Metazoa; phylum Chordata; class Aves; order Coraciiformes; family Brachypteraciidae; genus Brachypteracias; species Brachypteracias leptosomus. The sequence goes on from VYZX01000802.1 coordinate 406,386, forward strand.
AACCTGTTTTCTAAGGCAGTAATTAGGCTCTCACTGTCCACGACCGACTCATCCAAGCCAGGCTACAAGATGCAAACTCCAAAACACAATTTGAAACCCACCCACAGTTTCTCAGCCCCAAGAATTCCCTACCACAGACCAACAGACAGCACAAGCTTCAATACTAGGTGAGGCTGCTCTTTTAAGACTCATACAGACTGTTGCAGCACTGCTCTTCCTAGCACAACTCTGAGGCATTTCATAAAAAAAGGAGCAATTGAAAAGTAAACCCATTTCCAATATTAAAAAGAACAAAGATTATCTTTTAGGAATGTTTAACTTCTTTTTTCTTTTCTTGTATAACACACATCAGGTAAAATTAGTAAATACACTGGTTTGTAGTTTGTATTCCTTTTAATTCCAAGGAAAAGAAAACCAGAATCAAGTTGCAGTCATTACATGGTCTGCTCAGCACCATCTCAAATTTAGTAACAATTTCCAGCCTTGCAATGATAAAATACATCTCTGTTAAGCTGAAGCAAGAAGATAAGTGAAAGTTAGCACTGAAGATTTGCTGTTTTATTAATCCAGACAAAGTCTGAAAGCCAAATCCTGCCAAGAGCCATGAAAATGCAGAGCCTTTCTAGTAGACCTCTCTCAAGTTTGAACTATTCAGACACTCTTCACTATAATTAACAGCAGATCCATTCTTCAGACATCACATAGCACTTCTCTGGCTGAGGACACGTCCACCAAAATCTCAAAATAGCCTTAACATGCAAAAATGACTTTAAGTGAGCATAAATAAACCTCATAACTACAAAATCTGGTATCTCATTCCTTCATAAAACAGAATGAGCTCTCTTAATTGAAGCCAAAGAAAGTATTTCTCCTCGGGTACTGCAGACCACATCTCTTTTTAAAAAGCAATATGAAATGCCATCTAATTTCTAGATTCTGCAAGGCATAAACTCATTTGTTTTCTTCTGCATGAAGAGAGTCTTACCTTATCAAGTAGCATCATCCTACATCCTCTCTGGCTCAAAACCATCTTTCCTCTCTGCATTGCAAGGATGAGCTGGAAAAAAAAAAAAAGAATCCTATCAGTGAATTGCTACTTTTTGTAGGGTTTTTACTATTATCATCACATATCCCCAGTATAAACTGGAACATTACCATAATGTAGGCAACATGAATCACTCAGTTTGTGCACCCAGCTCTAATTCCCTTTCCTAATTAGCCCTGGTGTCTCCTTACGAAAGAGGGTTTTTTTGTTCCTTTTCTAATTATTTTACTAGTTTTCAGCAAGGGGTTTGATTCTCCCCATCCAGTGTTACAGTCACTGCATATATAGTGACAGCAAGACATGGAATGATCTCCAAAATTGCTGATAGTACCTCCTGCCCACCTCATCCATCAGAGTATTATCCTGAACTTTCTCAGGAACTTCATGGTAGTTTCTACTCCCTTATTAACATGAAGTGTTAACCAGGAAACAGCTTTTAAGCCTTCCTTAGAATTCACCAGGACTAAGGATGTATTTGAAAATGAAAAACTTCATCACAATCACACCACTGTAAAATTTTTAACATAAAAAGCACCCGAGTCATAAGAAACTAGTAACGCAGACCAGGATTTCCACAGTGACACAAACAGAAACATTTAAGAGGACTGAGAAGAGCTGCTCTCACTCGGCTGCAGAAGAGGCCTCTCTGAACAAGGGCCGCCACCATTACCTTCCCCACTGCTGGTATTGACAGTTTCCAGCCCAGCCCATGAAGAATCAGGCTGACCTCACTCCTCACTAAATGACAACACAATCCCCATCGTGCTTTGTCCAAACTGAGCTTTACAAGGCTCCCAAGCTCCAAGGCAGACACAAAGCCGGCAGCAGGGAGGCCTGTGGCCTGTCCTCCCGGCAGCCATGTTGGCCCCATTCCCACAGCACAAGTTTCCTCCCCTGCACAGAGAAAATCACCACTCAAAACCTTTCCCGACCCAAACCTCCATACTCAGTGTCATACTTTCTGCTCAGAGGGTTCTCCTCCCTCCCTGTGGCAGTTTTTTCAGCAATATACAGAAGTTTTCCTTGCTCTGTGCTAGGAGATGACACACACGCAGGCTCCCACCTCCTCCTGAGGACACCCGCCCTCTACCCACACCTGAGGAGCTCCCTCCTCTTCCACAAACCCTGGTCCAAACTCCTCTTCCTCACCCCATCCTCTCCCTCATGCCTGTCAGGGTTTGAGCCTGAACCTCCCCTTTAAATAAATAAAGCCCCCAGGGCCCGGCTTTATTTTCTTTCTGTGGGCTCAACCTGCGAATGCAGAGAAGTGGAATAAAATCTATTTTTCAGAAGAAACGTGCAGGAGGGAAGCAGTGATGGGCAGAGGGCTGTGAGCACCCACACAGCCCCAGCCTGGCTGATATAAAACCCCCGGCAGCCTCTGGCAGGGGAGGTAAATCAGAGCAGGCTGAGCTGGGCTGGAAATTTATAGTTACTCAGCCCCTGAACAAAACAACGTGAACTTTCTGGTTTGCAGTTCCTTCTCAAAGGCAGGCGAGGCTTGGAGCTTGTGCTGAAATGTACTTACCACAGAGTAATCATTTTAATAAAATTTAACCTAGAGGAGACTGAAAATCATTCAGATACAGACTGATCTTGCCAGTGGATGTACAAGACGTCTTGCGAAATCAAACCTGAGCAGCTTGTGATACATAGAAAATCGTGGAATAAACTGAAAGGCAGTGACTTATTAGCAGGAAACGAATACTGGTAAGTAGATCAAGGTGAATCTATTGCTATCATTAGTAAAAAACAAATTATTCTATGTGCCTTTCCCCTCTTGCTCTCTCTAGAGAACTAGTCATGTCTACAGGGTACAACAGCAGCATTTACGTTAATATACTTATCCAGGGCTGGAAAATAAGGGGGTTTTAATTTATAAACAGAGCCCTCGCCCCCAGGCAGGGAACTTGCTGTAGTTGACAATGTGATTAGGCAAGCACAGTTCTGCCTGCTTGGAAAGAGAGCCTTCTGACATCCTTTCACACCAAACACATCAGAAGGAGCAAAAAGTGAACCGTAAATTCTGGAATCAAACTACAATACTCCTAGTGAAGAGCTATACATCACATTATACAGGATGATTGCATTTTTACAGGGATCCATCAGGATTGTGGGCATGGTATGTAAAAGGTTTAGGAAACATGAAGCTCTGGAAGAGGACTGTCTAAGCATGGGTTTGATTTCTCTTCAAGCGTGTTATCTTTGTGGTCCTGGGCAAGTTCTGCAGGAAACCTGCCTGTGTCTTGTCTGAAATGCAGCCACCTCCGTGAGGTGTTTTAACCAGACAGGCTCCAGGCACTGCCAGTGAATGAAAAACACCTTCCTCAATCAGAGCAGCAATATTAAAAACATCTCAAGCCTGGCTGAAGTAATGTTCTGTATTTAGCATCACAGCTCAATCAAGACCACTCTTTTTGTGTTCTCTTTCACTATGTGCTGCCTGCGTTTGGTTTGCAAGGTATTATTAGAGAGACCTGGTGATGGGGAAAAATAGGAGACGTTCTGACAGCCCAGGGATGATACCAGACAAAGAGCAGCTATCTGACAAATATTTTGGAGAGGATGAGGATTACATCCTGTTATTAGGAAAGGATACAGAGGAGTTTTCTGCAGATGTCAGGTGGGCTGTTGAAATGCTGAGTGCTGCTGGGGCCCTGTGTTATAAATGATGTTGTGGCATCAAGAGATTGTCTACATTGCACAATGCCTTCAGAAGCTAGAACGAACCACAGCTCATTAGCTCGAGTGAACTAGCAACAGCTACACACTTTCTGGCAGTCAAGCTCACACCTCCCATCCTCAGAACTCAGCTGTGAAGGCATACAAGCTCATTCATCACTACCTCAGGTATCTCTGGAGCCTTGGATAAAGGTCTTATTATTAAAATTCCAGTGCTTGATCTTGACTGAAAGGCCAGGCAGACAATTACAGTATTTACTGGTACAATCCTCTGTCAAAGTGAAACAAAGGTGATAATCACAGGGTACTTGTGCTAAGTCAGATTCCAGTCCTCTTGCATTAAATTTTACCTTAAATTATAAATACAATTCTTTCTCCAGATACTGTCAGAGAAATGCTACTTCTCTGCACTCATTTTGCTCTGTCCTTCATTAGCTCCTTCCCTCTACTCCTTTTCCCCTCCCTTACCCATTTCAATTAAAAACCTTGAGAGTAGATCTTATGCATTGGCAATACATTAACCCAACTTCATCCTGTTCTCAAAATCTGCTCAAGTGCTTCATTATAACCAGTAATATTTCTCCTTTCCCCTGAATTTGTCTTTAAAAGCACGTCACTTCAAAAGAAGATCGAGTTGTTTTCTTGAGCATTTTTAAAGCATATATGCAACAATCCCGCTCACCTCAGTAAAATAAAAATGCATAATTGCCAGCCTTAGAGCCATAATTTGCATTAATATTGTGAAGTAAACCTCTTCTGCATGCAGTGCCACAACAGTCACCTCAGCACTTGTGTCTCCTTCGAGGTGGGCAGGAGAAATATTGCTGAGCACATGCATCACTGCTGACCAGCCCCAAACACAACCTCTCTGATTAGATTTTGAAGCCAGCGAGGAATTGACTTTATCTATGAACTCCATTTCCTGGATAATTTTATTAATTTATTCATTAAAATGTTATCAAATTATTGAAAAGAAATCTCCATCCTGAGTGTTAGATAACAGCAGCTCTGCTTCCCATCTCCACGGTACATTCGCTTTAACAGGACTTTTAACTAGCAATATTGTTTAGTGATTTTATTATTACCATTATTCAATTGAGTCGAGCTTTTTTTTTTTTTTCCCTCCTTCTTCTTTGCACTCTGTTTACACTTTTTAATGAGGTTTTAATCTTCCCTGACATGTTTATTCAGGTTATTTGTTTTATAAAAGTAAAGGGCCTTAAGTAGAACTGAGGAAATCAATGCTTTTCTCAACCCAGGTCCAAATCTCTTTTTAATTCTCCTTTTCAAATATTCCTCAGCCCAGAGGGGGGGGAAAGAAAGCACATGGGGTCTTGGAGAATGTATGCAGGAAGGTCAGAGAGTTTTTTAGATTAATTCAAGTAAAACTTAAATTATCATGGAAGAGCTGTGAATTCTACAAATCCCCGTAAGAATAACTGATTGTCAAACTAACTTTAAGCCTTCAGAGATTCACAGATAAGCTTAAAAAGCAGCTTTAAATAAAAATGCATTAAGTAGCATGGCAAAACTTAGGCTGGCATCATCAGCAAATCACCATTCCCTTAAAATCAAGTGATGTGTGTCCTTTTCCATTGTGTTCCCACCATGTCTGTGGATCTTCTCTGGGTTTGGTTTTAAAAGGATCAGTGTTGGTGTGTGTTGGATGGAAAGCCTGAGAAATCCAACTGCAGGAGCAACAAGTGTGAGCAGCTGGATTTAGTGTGGAATAGCCTCCTATCAGCTGTGGATTACCAGCTCTCAAAAACTCAGCTCTTTGGCTGAGGTTTCTCATATAGGAGGGAAATTCTACATCCCTGCAAAGCCATCAGAACACTGACAATGAGGCAGGCAGAGTTAAGCCTTGAACCACTGATGTTTCAAGTGAATTCCATCACTGTGGAGTGCAACAGACACAAGGCTGGAGAAGTCAATTGTCCGGAGGGTTGTCCACTGTCTATCTGCTGAATCAACTGCCCAAGCACTCTCCACACTATTAAAACCCTATTAAAGCCCCTTCCACTGGGGCTGAGGAAATATTCCATGTGGTTAACTACCTTCAAACCCTGCCATCCAAAGACACTGCCTATTACCCTGGTACCTGCATTTAAAAGTCTTAAGAAACCTCCTGAGGCATTCTGAAGGCTGGGAGGTCCATCATTACTGCCTTTCACTGCCATTCTAAGGTTAAACACCCTTACCATGTTATATCCCTCACTCCAGATCTGCTGTAGGACCCCACCAAGAAAAGGGTGCTGAAAATTAACAGTTTAAGTCCCTTCCTTCCCCTGAGATATCTGTCCTGCAATACTTGTCATGCTGAATACACACATTACTACCTTATATCTAAGATAGTTAATAAGATGTTTCCTATTTAATTTTCTGAGCAGCAGAAGTATTTAAAGACCATTAATGCAGTCAGACTTAATTTACTCTTTCTTTTTTTTTCCCCCCATGACTTGCAATCATTTTTCACCATCCTCATGCTAGTTAGTTATTATTTTGTAAATGAATTACTTCATTTAATTTAGTTTCAAATTTAATTGTTCCTTATTGGAAATGTCAGCTTTCACAGTTCATTAATAAGGGCATTGGTGGAAAGCAAGCAAGGAAAGAGGGGATAGGGAGAAATAAAGTTATCTTGCAAGTAATGAAGAGCTTTAGTTAATGTTATGTCCACATATTTGTTTCAAGTCCCTCTTGAACCTTGGTCTCTGGATTAACATTGCTGGAGATATTCTCTGGAATTAATAGACTGACTTCTCCAAGAGATCCTGATTGCTGACAAAGATAGACAATATAATCCTTGAGCTGATAAGGTCTCCTCCCAAGGTAGCTGCCAGAAGAATTCTGAGGTGGCAATCAGCCATCTTCCTACAACAGTGGTTTAAATATTCAGATGGAAAAAGGGTCCCTCCAAAGAGGGCCAGACACTGCTCTGGGGATCTCTCAGAGTGTACAAAACTGGGATTTCCTGGGGGGAATTCATTTGGGGATTTCCTTGGACAATCTGTGCCTTACTTGTACTTCCTGGTCAAGGAACAGAATCCTACTGCACCAAAGATGTCTGCTAGAGAGATGAGTCCCTGGACCAGTGGCCAAAAGATAATCACCTTCTTTAATAAAGAAATACTTCTTTAATAAAGAAATCCTGCCTTTAATCACTACTGCACCCCAGGCACTCTAATGAAAACAAACAAAAACTCCTCCCTGTTTCTCCAGATGCAGCAATAACAACCCCCCTAACCCAAGCCATTAAATATCACTGTGCTGAACCAATTCCTGGAGGTAGTTCAACAGTATCTTTTCTTTTTTTAATATATATTTCGTTAGTATGTATGTGAAAATAAATAATGAAACCATTATTCCTTACTTTGCCACGTAGAATGAAATGATTAATTGCTTTAACAGTTTCATCTTTAGAAAACACTTTAATGTCACCACTAAGTTCTGCAGAGCCAAAGTGTTGGGGTTTTTTAGAGCAGTGGAACTCTTGTGACCATGATTAACTAAAACACAGAATCATGGAATGGTTTGGGTGGGAAGGGACCTCAAAGATCACCCAGTTCCAACCCCCCTGCCAGGGCAGGGACACCTCCCACTAGACCAGGTTGCTCAAGGTGTCCAAGGCCAGGTTGGAGGGGGCCTTGACCCCCCACACCCCCCCTGGGCACCCTGGGCCAGGCTCTCACCACCCTCACAGTGAAGAATTTCCTCCTAATTTCCAATCTCAATCTCCCCTCTTCCAGTTTGAACCCATCACCCCTTGTCCTATCACTCCAAGCCCTCATGAAAAGTCCCTCCCCACCTTTCTTGTAGCCCCTTCAGACACTGGAAGGCTGCAGGGAGGTATAATAAAGTCATATCCATAGAATACACTAAAAGTTTAAATCTGATCAAAATTTGTCCCTCCCAACCACCAGTTAATAAAGCAGATTACTGGCAGAGCAAAAAAAGAAACCCAATAATAATCTGTAAGATCTTTAGGACATAATCAAGACGTGTAGTTAAAACTGATCCATAAATCCAGCAACCAAACACTGCAGGAATATATTACTGAGGGAATGCTCCTTGCAATCCCTCCTGTATTTTGGATGCTTTCTCTGTAAAATGCTTTCTAAGCTCATTTAGATCAATTAGCATTTCTGAAGCACTTTCTATGAAATGGCTTTGACTTTGTGTTATTGGTCTGCCTTATGCTGCTTGCACATGTTTAAATGAAAGGTTCCCCACAGCCTTTGGAAAAGGAAACAAAAAAAGGCAATTTCATTTTTTAAGCAAGTAAATAGTGCATAGAGAATTGTGTAAGGGGGGGAAAAAAAAAGGATAAAATTAGAAATAAGCTTTTGTGTATTTATGCAGAGCCTCCAAAAAGACAATTGCTGAAACAAAACAGAGCTGCTGTATGGGGAATTTATTACACATCAAGAGAGGGAAAATTGGCTCAATTTACCATGTATGGGAAGAAAAGAAAGATGTCTGTGTTCTATGTAGGCAAAGATATTACAAGCTTGACTGAAATCAAGGGAAAAATCTCCACTGACTATGAGAAGTGTTGGAGCAGACCCTAAGAGCTGGTTCTGCCACAGTTCAACCAAAGACGGGGCACCCCCTTTGCATTCCACAGACCCCTCCAGCTTAAAATGCTTCAGCAGCTGGTAAGTCCCTTAAAAAAAAATAAAAATAGATTTTATATCTGAGGGCACGGCTGAGCTGGACCCCTGGGTAACAGGATCTGATTTCCAGAGATGCAAACCACTCACTGCTTTGATTTACTCTGAATAGTAAAAAAAATGCAGAAGTAGAACAGACCCAGGAGGTTATTACCTCAGTTTCCCCAAGAATAAAGCAGGGGACTGATTTTATATAACAGGGGCATTGATAGGTTTGAACTAGTGTCTCAAAAGTATATTTTTTAAGAAAACTACAATATAAATGCAAAATATGTCTATAATAAACACTCAAGTGTACAAACCATAATAATCTTCATTTTTGCCTTCTCAAGTAGCAAAGACAAATATAATACAGGTACTTATCAAGGTGAAATTACCCCATCTTGGAGAGACTATGAATGGGAAATTCTACCATGATATTTTCTTGGATGAAAGCTCCCGTGCAAGTGTAAATTATTATCATTAAAATAATGAATTCTTAGCCCAGTTAAAGCTTTGCAGCTCATGTTGGGATTGAAAAGTGCTCTCTGCTCAATGAAACTCAGGGGGGTAATGGAAATTTTCCACAGCATTTGGTTTGCAACTCAATTCTACAGCCACATGACCAGAGACAGAAGCCCATTAAGAAAAGATTGTGAGTAAGCATCTAAGGTCCTTGGCTTTCAATTATAATCCCTGGATAATGTGGAGGTTGCTCATTAATACCAAGTGTTTTAACACCAGCTCATCAGTTCAAAGCCAGGGCAGGCAGAGAGGTAGAAAGAAGAGAGCTCTGAGAAGTCCTGGAGCAAATACATTATTTTGGAGTGATTTCCCACTTGATATATCACTATATAAATAAAGCAGCAGAATATTTCACCAATTTAGGCAGCTCTTGTCCCAGAATGAAAGCAGCACTGAGCAGAACTGACCCCTCCAGGCTGAAACTCCCTCAGATGTCCAGGGGTGGGACACACTGTCCACCCCTGTGTTCACACTTGACCCTTGCCAGCATCGTAAATGCTCAAGAAATACACAGGAGAACAGGATAAATCCATTTTCACAGGTTGCCTCAAGCCAGAGAGGAAGGAAATGTTTTTAACTTTGACTTTTCAATGGAAAGAACTGTTCAAGTTATTTCTGGTGAATTCAGAACTTTCTTCCTAATCATTGTGTTTCCAGATTAGGTTCTAAAATACAGGAAAGGACAAATCAATATCCTGCAAACTATTTTGTGTTGTAGAAAAATCTCAAGTATTTTGCTTGCCCATTTTGGTTTGAGGAGAAACAAATTTTCAAAACCTCAGGATGAAAATTCCCTCCATTATTCAGCTCTATCTATAGATTTTCAGTTCACTCTTCAATGGTTGGGCAGCACAAGGCACCTTGAGCCCAGTCCTTGGAGCCAGTGCAGGTAATGAGCACTTTGACTGGAGTTTGATTTGGGGAATACATTTGAAATAAAGCCCAGCCTATCTTAAGCTGCAGATAGAGTGTTGAGAATTAAAGGCTGCCTTTGACCACCTCTAAAGCATTATTATTCATGAAAAAGAGGTTCTAGGACTATTTTATCACTGATAAACAGATGTTATTAGCATAGTGGCAGCATCAGGAGTAGTTCATCTAGAAAAGTTATTAATGTGAGTCTAACCCACAGTTCTAAGCAATGTCTTCACTGATTCAAGCCCTTAATTACTGCAATCAATTGACAATAATATGGCAATTGTGTGACCTGCTTTGTAAGGGGTCAGGCAAACTGATTGAATGGGCTTTTCCAGCCATCAAACCCATAAATAACAATTTATTAAGGTAGCTAATAAGCATGTATTAGCTAGACTGAGCATAAAGCCAGGCAGCCTGAATCAAGCTCAACAAGGACTTAAGCTCAGTCTCTCATTGCCACAGAAGCACCTGGAATTAGGGGATGGAAACTGGCTGAGCCTCTGTGTGTCCATCTCTGCCCTCCCACACTCTCCAGCTTTACAAGACATTAAAAAAATCTCCTTTGTCTTCATGTGCAAACTTTTATCAAGCTCCAAAACATTTCTAGGATGGAGAACCAAAAGCCTGTTCCCTTTTGCATTAATCCTGTAAAACCTGTTTATAAATGAAAGCTAAATTGACATTTTATGATGGGGATTTGGGAAAGCTCTTCTGGCATTTAGAACAATTTCTCTGCATATCACATTTACTAAGGCAATTCAGGTACAAAATGCTGTTTGATGAGGGACTCTTCCATTCTTCCCCCAAACATAGAATTATAGAATGGGTCAGGTTGAAAGGGACCTTCAAAGGTCATCTAGTCAATGCCCTTACATGAAGCAGGGACATCTCTACCTAGGGCAGGCTGCTCAGAGCCCCATCCAGCCTCGCCTTGAAGGACTCCAGGGATGGGGCCTCCCCCCCCTCTCTGGGCAGCCCCTTCCACTGATCTATCACCCTCAGATTAAAGAACTTTTTCCTGATGTCCAACCTAAATCTCCCCTTTTCTAGCTTAAAACCATCACCCCCCATCCTATCTCTGGTGGATTACCCACCCCCAGTCATGCCCTGTGTGCCATGGAATGCTCTCAGGTGTGGTGATGAGCTGTGCAAACCTTGCCTAAGAAACAAACCCTTGTTTACAGTTTATGGAGGATTGTATCTCTGTTCACTACCATTCTCTAACTGCTATAATTTGATTGCTTTGTGTGCTGAAAACAATAAAAAGTTAATTAAAAATAAACAAACAAAGCCAGAGCAGACAGAAACATAGTGGAATATGAAAGCTCTGATGCAACAGCAGCAGCTAAAGGTAGTTTAGATGCTGCTTTGATGCTCTACCAGCATCTCCCAGTATCAAAAGGTGCAGTGTACTTAAGTACCTCAATATTTTTGTTGACTCAAGGAGCTGCATATAAGGAGATATGAAACTACTCAAAAGATAATGATCATCATTCCAGTGTTTTTCTTGAGCAGTGGTAGTAAGTGCAGAGGATAATGTGCCAGACCAGCAGTAGTTGTCTCCCTGACTCCCCTCAACTGTTGCACTTTTGCAAAGCTCTTGCTAACTGAGGACTTTATTTCTACCACGAAGTGACTGGAAAATGCCTGTGTGCACCTTCATCTGAAGATGTGCAAGTTTTCTACCCTATCACCAGGTAGGTTTGCTAATGTTCCATCAGTTGAAGTTTCTCAGGCACACACACAGAATCATAGAATGGGTTGGGTTGGAAGGGCCCTCCAAAGCTCATCTAGTCCAACCCCCCTAGAACAAGCAGGGCTGTCTCTACCTAGGGCAGGTTGCTCAGAGCCCCATCAAGCCTGACCTTGAATGTCTCCAGGGATGGGGCCTCCACCCCCTCTCTGGGCAACCTGTTCCAGGGATCAACCACCCTCATACTAAAGAGCTTTTTCCTAATGTCCAACCTAAAGCTACCCTTTTCTAGCTTAAAACCATCACCCCTCATCCTATTACTACAAGTCCAAGTCACTCCACTCTGTCCAGCTCCAGAGCATGCACAGCTTGTTCCTTCACTTGTGATCAGAACACACAAAGCTCTCCTCCCAGCCAGAACAAACCACACTCCATACATACCTTCCTTTCCCCATGTTCAGAGCTGCATGTTTCCTAAGCCTGGGAGAAACGTTGTGCTGGGTAATCCTCCTGAAACTGCTGAGCTGAGGAGTCTGGACTCTGGGGCATGCTGGAGAAAGCCTGGGGACAGAGCAAGAAGGACAATGTCAGCCAGGTGCTGCTGGGAGCAAGAGGAGTTGCAGATTTACATGGATTTCCAACCTCCCCCCTTGCTCTACGTAACTGTAACTTCATGGTCTCAAGCTGCACCAGGGGAGGTTTAGATGGGACATTAGGAAGAAGTTCTTTACTGGCAGAGTGGTCAGGGGCTGACCCAGGCTGCCCAGGGAGGTGCTGGAGTCCCCATCCCTGGAGGGGTTCAACAGAGGAGTAGATGTGGCTCTTAGGGACATGGTCTGGGGGTCAGGGAGATGTTGGACAAAGGTTGGACTTGCTGATCCTGGAGGTCCTTTCCAACCTAGATGATTCTATGACTCACGCCCATGGCAGGGGGTTGGAACTAGATGATCTAGAAGGTCCCTTCCAACCCAAACCATTCTATGCTCCTGACTGGAGGCAGAACGTGTGCTGGGAGCCCCCTGCTCACCCCACGCTGCTCCCCAGCCACCCAACTGAGCTGCACTTATTGGTGCAGCAGCAGCAGCTTTTCTGCCATTTAAAAAAAAAACCTGACTCAGTGTTCCTCTATTCTGAAAACTCAGTCAAAGAACATCCCTTGTTATCCAAGAAATGGCAGGCAGAACTAATAGGAGAGCCAAGTAAAGAAAGAGGACAGGTGAAAGTCATTCCAGGAAGTCTAAAATGTGTTTTCCAATGATTAGGGGGAAAAAAAAAATTAAATTGATTGCTTGCCTGCAGATGTTCCTGAGCAACTGAGAAATAGGAAGAGCAAATCTTTTGTGGGGACTATTGAAACTGCAGTATCTGGCATTCAGCAAGTGAGGTGCTTCCATCCCCAATCACAGTTATTTTGCTTTCTAAATGTTGGCCAGATGGTCAGTTTTTGTGTGGCTGCAGAGTGTGTGTGTGAGGGGGTGGGGGGAGGATTCTAATTATGAGAATGTGTGAAACTCCATCGCTGCCACTGCAATAAACTGACTGGAGTGACATCAAATTTAGATTCTCTGCACATAAATTTCATATGCATACAACATCATAACTGCCTGGAAGGAAAAATCAGTTATTTTCTTTTTCTAAATCCTTTTTCCTTATCGCCTATAAAATGTTACAATAAAAAAAAAATCATAATCTCAGGGGTGAACTGAAGTCCCAGGAGGTGCTTGTCAAGGAGAGAAATAATTGTTAGGCAGAGCTGATTAAACAGCAATATTTTCAGGGAGGCTGAAATGATGGTGGGGAAATCATCCAGGAGATGTTAGCCTCAATTCTTACCTTGTCATGAATGGTTAATTTGCTCAGAAATCCATTTTAAAGAAGTTGATGCCCCATCTTCTCCCCCCAGCCATACTAATTGTTTATTAGCATACAAAAGAAGCAGTGACCTTTCAAATCACAAGCTTATTGTCCCTCCTAGGCAGAAGAAATGAGCCTTGACACAGCAAACATTGCTTGGCTTCTTTTATTTTTAGGAAAGTAACCTTTGAAGCAGTGAACTCCTCATCAATACTATTTCCCAGCCCATATTCAATAATCATGGAAGGAAGCAGAAATGTTGTTTTGCTACTTCAGGGTTCCAATTTTAACAAGAAGAATCAAGGCTCTTCTAAGTGTTAAGAGATAGTTGGACAAGTAGAAGTATCTCAGGGATTTAAAAACATACTAAAAAAGTTTTGAGGTGCTTCATATTAAGCACCAGATGCACAAATTTATGTCCAAGCTTTCTGAAGGGTGAACAGAACTTGAACACAATTTTTTTCAGGGTATTACTTTACTCCTCCACTCAGCATTGTAACTGATTGAGGAGCTTGACTCCCATTTCCAAAAGCCATTTAGAAGTCTAGGACACTTATCTTCATTGCCTTCCAATGTGGATTAGGTCCTTAAATCTTGGAGCCACAGGACAGTTGTGGTTTGGAAGTGACCTCTGGAAATCATCCAGTCTCAACTCCTGTTTGAGGCAGGAGGAGCTGCAGGGGCTGCCCATGACCATGCCCAGTGAGGTTCTGAGTATCTCCAAGGATGGAGACACTCCAAGGGTATCTCCAAGATGGAGCCTTGCTGGGAAATACCCTCCAGTGTTTGCCCACTCTTGCAATAAAGAGTTTTTCCTTATGTTTAATTGGAATTTCTTGGCACTGAAATCTGAAAGAACAAACTTTTGAGACCAGAACAGGCCGAAAATTTTTCAAGGGTCTCAAATGAAACGTTTTATATCCTAAAATAAATAAATAAATAAATATAAAAAATAGATATTCCTCTCCAACCTGTGTGTTTGGCTTACCAAACATCTCTGGAAAGTCACCTAGAAGTACAGACCTCTGAAAGACCCTGTATCTCTTGCCCTCTCCATCAGCATGACAAAACCAACCTTTACACAAACTATTTAAAGCATATATTAGCTAAGTGAACATAATGAAAATGATGATGTGACTTTATTTCATTTATTCCCTAACAAGAGTATATTAAGGCCTGGTTAAAGGTATCCACAAGAGAGACAATTTTCAGGAGCTGGTAGGGCCCAGGCAATCTGTGAGATGTGAGAGTCTTAGTCCATTAGGCTGCTGAGCCAATTCGGGATAATGTTATTTAGTGTAAATTTCCATTTGGATGAATAGTAAAGAGCTTGATCTATAACATTTGGAATTGAATTAGCAACCTCTTTGTTTCCCTATTCTCTTTATGGCCAGGCCATGTATGTGTTCTGTGAGCATTCACAATTACAGCAGCCAGGCCATTAGTTGAGAGAAGTGCCACCTAATGCCCTTTTGGAAGTGGATTTTTATTCCATTTCACTTTTTTCCTTCCTGCAGAAGTGATGTTGTGCCATTCACTGCTGGTACCCAGCAGCTTCTATTTAAATCTGCTTTTGTTTCACTGAAATTTGATTAGATTCCATAGATCTACCTTGCATGGCTGATACAGTTTGACCCTTACAAGCCTGAAGTGAGGGCTTCAGGATTCATTTGTCTTCCCATTATTTTTCTGGACAGGAATAGTAATGGTAGATTAGGAAAGAAAAATCTAAGAGACTAATTTAACAAGGGACTTAAACACTTGCTTAATTACATCTCTGCTGAGGGCAGCACTGATTCAAATGCTTAATTGGGTGTTATTTGAAAATATGGAAGAACTGCATGAAAAGAGGTTTTTAAAGTACTTGAATGTATAATAAAATCCACCACTGATTGTAAGGCTCAGAATAAAACAGGAATCCATTGAGTGGATCCTCATAGAATCATATAACCATGGAGTGGTTTGGGTTGGAAGGGACCTCTAAAGGGCTAAGACTCACTTCAGACAATGGATGACTACAGAGGATGGAGGATTTTCTGCATTGGACAACATCAAGATGTTTGTCTAGAGTCACAATCCAATTTTCAAGCACAACTTGAGCAGTAAGAAACCAAAATTCTCCTGAAAGCACAGAGCTGTCTCTTCAGCTGTTCACCACTACCTTGACCTCTGTATCATAGAATCATAGAATACCAGGTTGGAAGGGACCTCAAGGATCATCTAGTCCAACCTTTCAAGGTCAAAAAATTATAGACTAAGTGAGCTGGCCCAGCACCCTGTCAAGCTGAGTCTTAAAACTGTCCAGTGTAGAATATGGACTCTCCAACCCTCTGGTCTCCTGAGCACCAAAGCCACATCCACCAATGACCCCATCCTCCTGAACTAAGTACTTGTGAAACATATCCCTGTACTCCAGCCAAATTTTCCTCAGCAACACCTTAGTAAACCCCCAAAAACCCCCTCAACAAAGCAAATGCTTGCTGCTTACACAGAAATATTACTATACAAACACTAGTAGAGCAAAATAGCTTGTCTGAAAGGTTTAAAGGCTACTAAGAGTGACATGCAGCCAGTGCTGGATCGGGGGAGCGACAACAACCCAACAGAGGATTCACCTTCCTTGGAGGAAAATGGAATTTACTCAAACCTCTGGATTTCTTTCCCTTGGGGACATCTCCATTGAACAGGGCTTTGGATCATATTAACTCATCCCTTCAACTCAGAGCATCCTTCTCCAGCTCCTCTGAGGTGTGTCCTGGGGGCTCCTGCCAAAGCCCATTGCTGGGAGGCAGCTCCAGGAAACTGAGCCAAGGAACACGTCCCCTGGCCAAGACAACAGCTCAACGGCCAGTTCCTTCAGGGACTAATTATTTGCCACCAAATTGAAGGACAAGGATAAGTTTCTGCCTTCAGACACTTCTTAGACCACTTTATTTTTTTTTTTTTCCTAATAGTAAGAAATGAAGTGAAAACCAGTTTACCACTAATGCAATGGAAGAGCCTTTGCTGGATTTGAGGCTGTTTAATATTCAAGCAGAAAACACTGGATATTCATGTAATCATCCTGATTATCCTGAGTATCATGCTGCTGAAAGCTAATCTGTGTTGGCCAGGATTGTTTAAAATAACAGCAATGTCTTTCCAAAGCATGATTATTTTGTTAAACAAGTAAACATTTGAGTGCCTGAAGTCAGGACTGCTGTCAGAAGGTGATTTGAAAGGGGCCTGAGTTTGGGGTTTATTTAGGGGGGGATGACTTCAGAACTCTTTCAAATCCCCAAACCAGCTGGACTTATCTTCAGAAAACACTGAACTCAAGTACCAGCTTTTTCATAAACTCCCCAGCTGGAAACTCAATGAAAATACATTAAATACCTCTTACAAATCAGTCGAAAATAAACCTGTACCTTAAGCAGCTTTGGATACATCAGTTGCTGTAGTTTGCTCATATGCTGGCTAATAACTGAAGTGATTCCACCATTTGTTCTAGCATATGTTCAACTTATTTATTGCTTTATAACAACAACAACAAAGAAATCTAGAAAGGACAGACTGGCTTGACCTCAAAGGAAAAAACTGCTCTGCATATTGTGACAGAATAAAATCAAACCATTGCTCTACCCTAACAACTCATACAGCAGTAGAAGAAAAAAGCTGAGATACAGCTGGAAAGTTCTTTGAATCACTAAACTTGATAAATAAAAATAGGTGACATATTAGCTAAGGTAGTAGATCAGTAGCAAACTGAGGAGTCTTTTGCCTGTATCTGAAGGGTTATTGTGGGCAGAAAGAAGTGGTTGTGCAGGGACTGGTGAGGGAAAGGGAAGAGCAGCAATCTGTTCAAAGACAGGCAGGATAAGCTCTAAAAGGCAGGAAGAATGGGGATGGGTTCTAAGAGAACAGCTGAAGGAAAAGAAGAAGTCACCAACTGTCATTTTTACTTGAAAAAAAATAAAGGGGCGGGGGGGGGGCAGAAAAAAAAAGGAAATGTCCAAAATCTCAAGATTTCATGTGGGAATTAGAACCAAGAAAAAAAAGAATGTAACCAAGTAATTGGACTGGTTGCTGCCAAGCTTTAATATAGTAAAAAAAAGATTAAATAAAATGAAAACAAATACAATATATATTGTAAAGATGAGATGGAATCAAGGCTGTGGATACAGAAAACCCACAACAGTGCATTGTATCAAAACTGCCCCTCCCTTTGACCTCTCCCAATGTCACCCATCAAGACACGTCTCCTGGTTTTGCTCTATCATGTTAGAACAAGCTCACTGAGCTCATACAGCAGAGAACCAAGGCCAGGACACACACACTTAATGAATATCTGAATATCAGAATATCTGACTTTACATGATCACACTGGAAACCACCAAAAAAAGCAGCCAATGGCTTCAGCAACCAACCCTCACAGGAAAATAAGGGATGTTCATAACTCTGTATTCAGGGCTGATATAGATACTGCTGGAAGAGAAGAGCACGAAGGTTAAAGCTAATTGTTCATCCATTGTTAGATCTTCACTCTATATACATGTTATCTTAATTAAAGAGCATAATCCAGGGTCAGCTCCTGCAAAATGCCAAGCATGCTAAACCCAGAGAGATTTGCACACGGGGAAGCACAAGTTGCCAGGATGAAAAAATAAGAGAGTTCTCCAAGGAGGCAGCCAGATCCTGAGCTGTACAGAGAAACCCAGGGAGCTCCACTCAGGGAAATTCCAGGAGAATACTGGTATTTATTCCAGAAAATATGAATATACACGTTCCCCCCATTCCCCGTTCCCTTTTTCTTTCACACAGACAAATCCAATATAGGATCATTTTGGTGTTTATATTCAGTTACGAATTTCTAACTCGTTCTGACAACAAACGAACTTTTCTCCTGAAATTTCAGCATTTTCCATGGACCAAATCTCCCCATTGTGACCAACAGCAATTACAGCACCACTGATTGCTGTTTGATACAGGAACTAATGCAAAATACACATCTTAGTAGCAGACCCTCTCCCAAAAACCTTGTATAAATCATTAATACACTTTCCTGAATAGTCCAACAACACACATAGTCCTTGTCATGCTTTTTCCCAGGTCCTGAGGTTTCCTCATTTATTTTGCTATGTTACAGATTTTTCTGAGGTTATGGCAGCTTTTCAGTTTGTAATTTATATACAAAACTTTATATTGTCTCAGTGAATTTTGACAACAGAAGGCAGAGAGGACTGAAAGAAAAATGAGATAGTGCAAGCACAAAGCAGCTGGTTTCTACTTCTGTGGTGGCTACTTGTAAGAAAAGCACATCTGGATTTCACTGTCTGTTATGTTTGGGCTCTTCTGTGCTCCTGTGCAAGGAACAGAGATCACAACAGCTGAAATATTGTCATTTAGTACCTAGAATATGCAACACAGACCATAGAACTGTAGAATAGTTCAGGTTGGAAGAGACCTTCAAGATCGTGGAGTCCAACTGTTAACCCATCCCTGCCAGGGCACCACTAACCCCTGTCCCTCAGCACCACATCTCCACACCTTGGAAACCCCTCCAGGGATGGGGACTCCACCACTGCCCTGCCCAGCCTGGCACAGCCCTTCACAGCCCTGACCAACAACAAATTGTTCCTCAGCTCCAACCTCAACCTGAGGCTGTTTCCTCTTGTCCCGTCATTTGTTCCTTGGGAGGAGAGACCAAGCCCCAACCTCGCTCCAGCCTCCTTGCAGGGAGTTGTCCAGAGCCAGAAGATCTCCCCTGAGCCTCCTTTTCTCCAGGCCAGGGACTCCATATCCTACCTTTCCTCCAATATATTGAAAGGCACTGGCTGAGTTATCCAGCCTCTGTACCTTGTTATTTTTCTTGTCCATTTTGCTAGTGGGTGCCTCTGCAGAAGGAGCAACCCCCATCACGGGTGGATGCACCACCTAACTGCGGTGAAAGCGCCACAGAAGTCGTCTCTCTTGGGGTACATGGACCAACATGATGATGGCAATGGTGCCCAATTTGCCACAGCTTATATAAGTCCCTCAAAAATTCCCCCCAAAGTTACTCATCAGCCTGTGTCATGTCCGATTACGACCTGTAGAAGATGGCTTTAAAAAGCAGCCTCCACTGGAAAAGGCAAGTTAATGCTGCAGGTGACTGCTGGCTACAGAGCTGCTGTCACGAGGACATGGGAGACTTTAATTTCCAATGGAAACGACTGAGGAGAATATCAGTGGGTTCATCTGTCACATCTATCAGACCACCAGCTGCACACGCTGCCCAAGGCCATGGTGGTGTTACTGGTTTGATTTGTTGTTGTTGATTGCTTGCTTCATGCTAATTCCTTCTACTGTACTAGAATGTTTCAGGGGCTCATCTGTTATTATTAATATTAATAATCCAAAGCACTTTCATCCAAAGAACCCAAGGCACTTTACAAACATTAATTAAGCTTCACGACACCCCTTGGGGTAAAGTAAACTTTCGAGATCTCTCCGAAAGGTCAGGGAGGGCTTGGTGGTAAGCAGCAGCTTTGGTTAAATTCAGAGGACTAAGGAAGAGGAGACAGGAGTTCAAGGGCCATTTTGATCACAGATGCTCTTCCCCAGAGCAGCAAGTCAGTAGCTCTGGGCCTCAGTGTTGCAGCTGAAAAGGATGGATTACAGGAGAGGTCTGGATGCAAGGACAAGCTCACAAATTCTCAGAAGAATTACAGAGACTGGCAGTGCTGGGCCCACAAGTGAAAAGATTGATGGGTGTCTTCAAACTGTATCTGGCACTTCTCTTTTAAACCAGGGGCTTGAAGTGCTCCATAAATCCCAAAGGAGCCTGTAGTTCCTCAGCTGTAAGAGAACATGATCCAAAGGCAAAGAAAACGAGGTCTTTAAAACCTCAGAGTCTTCCCAGAGATACTCCAAGTGTAACTATTCACCTAGAGAATGGCCCTTTCCTGCTGCACTTGGAGCCCTTCCCAGAATCCTGGCTTCTTACAGAAAAGTAAATGAAACCAAACTTGTCTCAGCAAGTGAAGAAACTTCTGTGGGACCTGCTCTTCTCCAAAAGATCACCATCCCAACTTGCCTGGAAGGAACTCCACCAGCTACAGTTACAGCACCAAATGGAAAACCAGGCTCCCCTCTTTATGACATGGGAAAAGTCCTTATCTCCTTCAGATCTAAACTACAAACCCCATCTTCTGGACGTGGTCTGTGAGCACTAATTCTCCTGCCACTGCCTTCTATTCATTAGGCTCTGCCTCCTTGGCTCTATTTTTATGGCTTTTCTAAAGCAAACAACCTGTCCCTTCTCATCACCAGTATTTCAGGGAAAGAGATTTTACTTTTGATGGGAAGAACTCAGAGATGAGGGCGATGGGCAGGGAGATAAAAATCGAGGTAAGTGCACATTAAGTGCCACAGAATCCATTAGGGGAGGAAACACGGAATGACTGCAAATAATTTTTTAGTATTTCCTTATTCCAGGAAAAATCTCCATTGTCTAGAAGTGAGGGATGACATGGGCCAGTTAATTAAGAGACAAATCTGGGAAAGGTGCAGCAGTGAACTACAGATTGCTGAAAACTACATTAGCTGAAAAAATAAAAACCCTAAATGAAATTATTTTTCAGTCATTCAGCAGGAACCTACCTTGGAAAATGGGGCTTCACTGCCTTCAGTGAAATTCCTATTAACCTATCTCAGATTTCTGTTTCTGATCCCCTGTCATTTTTATATTCACAGGATTGTTTTCTGAACAGTCTAAGGGCTGGGCTATAGAAAGCAAGGGCTCTGAAAGAATTTTACAAGCTTGTGAAATATTTCCCCTAATGTTTAAGAAGGAAGTTTCCTCATCATATTTATATGAAGAAGACAATCCTAGTTATCAGATGGGTAAATCAGATTACCCAGTTCTTGAAGCTAAAGTGTTCTGGAAGCACTCAAGGTGGGAATCTAACACTTCTCACCTTGTTGCACATGGATTGTTTGTTTGAAAAAATCATGTTTCTTTAAATAAAGTGCAAAATTGGGCATGTGGGAGTGGTTAGAAACTCTAGAGATAGTGACCTGGTGGATGTTTATGAACTCCAGTACTTATCTTTAATACAAGCACAGTGACACTCCAACTATTCACTAAAAAATCAAATCAACCCCAGACCCACAACTGAATTAACATGCAATTAACCCACAACTGAATTAACATGCAACTAACATGCTGCAGTTTGAGCCTTGTCCTGGAAGCTCCACAGCCACAGAACACTCACCAAAACCAGCAGCAGCCCCACAACCTGAAGGCTCCTCCAGGATCATTTACAGCAAGATTCAAGAGTATTTCCACTCATTTCAAATGGGAGACCTGGGTTCAGACCTTAAACAACTAATTAGCAGGGAGAGCAGGAGACACTGCAAAGACAACAGCTCCACAGCAGAAGTGCAGAGACCAGTCAACTGCTTAATAAGTGTCATTACCCTCCTCCCAAGTGGTCTTTAGTTTTCCACTACACGACTCCTCTGCCTCCAGCTCCAACATAAACTTCAAAATAATGGAGACCAAAGCAAGCAAACCTGCCTCCCACTCTAATTCACTAAAATGGCCACTTTTTCATCTTTTTTTGCAGCCCTAATACTAAACAACTTAACAGGTGACAGCCAATGTGTACTCCAAGATTTTTTCAGTGCTATAGCAATTAAAAGGTTTAAATAATTTCCCCAATTGATCAGACTCTGTGACAGCAATTACCAAACAACCCAAGTCTTTATAAACTCCATTAAATGCATTTTTTTCCTCCAAAAGGACTGAATGCTCATGTTCCTCTTGCTGTTACTAGCATCAGTGAAGAAACCAAGACCCACTCAGTCATCACCTACAGACGTGTGCAGAACACAACTGGATGATTCCTCCTCACTGAGTGAAGTCCTTTGTCACCTGCTACATCTGCAGGTCTCACCTGAATTTGTCCCCCAAGACCCTGTGGACCATTGGTTGCTTTCTCAGCTCTGAGCCTAGGACTGCATGTTGCTGTTTGCTCCTTTTGTGATACAGAAGAACATAAGAACATCAAGCTGTTGTTTTATGTTGAAGAACTATGTGGATAAGAGGCTCCAAAAGGGGAAAAAGCTGTTTGACTACCCATGACCATGGGGAGGAGTCATCTTCTTCCTGAAGATGCTGAGGAAGAGCATGATCTCCAGCACACATCTGCTAGAGTCAAGTCTTACCCCTCCCCTGCCAACACACTTGTCTTCCTGGACCTCTAAATCCCTTAAGTGCTCTTGGTAGATCATTTAGCTTCAAACATAGAGACAGAAACAAAACAAGTTCCCCCCCACCAGCTGATCATTTGTTGTGTGTCAGAACGATGCCCTTTGTCCCGTTCACTTGGGAGCTCCAAGTGAATTGTCACTGCCAACTAGTGACAAGTATTAATAGTATGTGGAGAATTATTCTGACTGATCTTGTCACTTATTCTTGAGCTAGATAAAAAGATGACAGGCCCAGCCAGCACACATAAAAAATGGTATGAGATCTAGCTAAGTTGCAACTATTCCATAGATGCTTTTAAAGTTATTACATGACCTTTAAAACCCCGAGGCAGAACTGATCTGAGACTCACTCACAAGAAAAAAATAGAGGTATTTAGGATGGGGGATCTTTATTACACTTTCACCAAGAGATGGTGACTTTTGCCATGACTGGTCCATAATTTGCCAGGACTGATGTTCTTCTACATGACCCACGTTTTCCCAGATGGGGCCCAAATAAGGAACCATCTTCAGCAGTCCTGAATTATTAGTCATGTACCCACCAGAAAGAAATCTGGCTCCTTATGGCTGAGAACTGGATGGCTACAAACAGTTGGGGCCTCATGTCTACATACTTCAAAACGTAGAATGGTGGAAGTGATGGCCAAAAACATCCAAGAGGTTTAAGAAGATGTGATGATCTGGCAGGCAAGGAAGAGAACTGGGGATAAACTAGAGGTTAACTGAGTCTCTGACCATTCCTGCAGCATGGATTGAATGTTGAGGAGCTGGAAGTGTCCTTCACTCACCCACTAGTTTTCCTTCCCTCCCCTCTTAGCCTGGCTGTCAATTTTTCTAGTCGTTACATTTAGAGGGGTGAGATGGAGCAGGGCTCTGATGGGTGTTTCTAGGACTGATGTGTGTATTTCTCACTTCAAAACACACTCTGGGAAATGAAGGAAAAAAATCTAAGTCATTTTCTTAACCTGGTGGCTCCCAGAAGGCAGGAATAAAAGACCCATAGTTTTGTCATCAAGATGATAGCAGCAATCTTCACCCGTGTGAGCCCACAGACGTTTACCTGGCACAACCTCTATCAGTCACAATAAAAAGATAAGCCCAGAGCAAATTCCATTTCCCTGGTAGTGTTTCTGTTCAGAGCTATTTCTGAGAACACATAAACAGGAGTTGACTATTTAAACTGCTTGCAATAAGTGGCAAATTCTGGCTCTTTGTTGTGTTCCTCTTGGAATAGCAGAGGCTTAAGTACAGCCAAGGCTACAAAACTGTCCTTTGTTGAGACTTCTCCAAAGGCCAGTGATGGTTTTAAGCTGGGAAAGGAGAGATTTAGACTGGATATCAGAAAAAAGTTCTTTAATCTGAGGGTGATAGATCAGTGGAATGGGCTGCCCAGAGAGGGGGTGGAGGCCCCATCCCTGGAGTCCTTCAAGGTCAGGCTGGATGGGGCTCTGAGCAGCCTGCCCTAGGTAGAGATGTCCCTGCAGGTGTAGGGAGGTTGGACAAGATGAGCTCTAGAGGTGCCTTCTAGCCTAAAACATTCTATGATTCTATGAAATCTCTTCTTCCAAGACACAAAGTGAACTTTGGGTTTTCAGTGAGAACGTTCAGGTTCTGAGGTAAAGGGCCAGGTTTTTTAGGTGGCTGTTCCACACATCTACCAAGCAATCATTTCACCTGCATGTTGCACACACATCTCTACTTGGCAGCCTGGGCCACTGCCTCTGCTGTTCATTGCCAGGCAAGTCACATCATTGCTCTGTGCCTCTTTTTTGCATCTCTACAAACTGGGAGACAACACAATTTCCCCTAAGTGGTTTGTTGATGACCAAAGCCCATAAGGAGGCATCATTCACTACCAGCCAAGGAGTCTAGATAAGCACCTGAAAAAAGAGCTGTGGAACATCTTTACATTCTAGTCCTCACCTAAAGCAGGCTGCACAGGCAGGGCATGGGCTGAGCACAGCTTCAAGGATGCACAATCTGTGCATTTTAATTGCATTTCTCACCCATTCTGTATTCTGCCTCTTCTCATCACTGTGAGAGGACAGCTCATTTGAAACACTCTAATAAAAAGCTCTTGGCACTGTACAGATATGTTTAGCACACGTGTAAACCAGTGAAATCCAGGACAGACAGAGAGCTTAATAAAGAGTTAATGCTGAAACAAAAGCAAAAGGCATCAACCCATCCAAAGAGCTAAATACAAGTGACAGACAGTATTGCCTCATCTTTAAACCTGCTCTTGGTGTATCTGCATCTTGTAGAGCAATGTAATTCCATTTCCATTTACTTCTCCCAATAGCTTTCCTATTCCCTCCCTTTGAGCTCTGCATTATTTACTGATTGCAGAAAACACTGGTTGTTCCATTATCCCTTGTTCATGACCAAGAAGCAAAAAATTTCTCAATAATGAAGAAAGTGGGAAAGAAACAGGGTAAAAAACTAACCCAAAGCAACCAAGAGCTGACCACCTGGACAAAGGTTCTTTTGAAAGCCCATTAATAGCCCACAGATGCTGCCTACCTGCTGCACCAGGAGATGTCTCTATGAAGGTAGAATATTTAACCTGGGCTTCACCAGGGAAGCAGCAGTTGGGCCAAGCAGCAGCAAGACACTGATGAGACAGCAGACTACAGAAAGGACAAGACACCCTGAGCAATCTCATACCTCTAACAAGTGGTTTCAAGAGCTCTTCAACCTGGAAAGCTCTGAGGCACCTGCATAATGAATAAATCATTTCAGCAAGGAGGCAGGAGAAGCAAAGGTTCTTCCCCCATTTCTGCTGTCCTGACAAAGCCAGGCTGCTCTCCACCTCCTGCTTGGCTCCCCATACAAACAGAGACACCTTGAGATTTCCCTTCCTTTTTCCAGCCTTTCAAGGAGGATTTGGAGGATGGGAAGAACGTGAGGATAAATGATTCACCTAAGGACCCTCAAAGAGAGGACATGTACTAATGCTCCAAACTCCCCCACATTGGCAAGAGGTTCCCTCTGAACCACATGCAAAGTTCCTCCATAATTTGAAGCACCAAGAAGTTGTTTCATGTATCTAGGTGAGGAAATTTAGAATACTTTAAGATTTTGCTGATGTGGAGCTAATCTCACAAGTCCTTAATTGAGCATTTTAATATCCACAACAATAACCTTTCAGAACAATGCAGCGTTGTCAGATCCTCACAACTCCCAGGACGTGCTAACAGCAACTGCAAATGTAATAAATGGCTGCAGAAATATTATCTGTAGCACTGTGTTATATTGGCAGTTTAGGTGGTGGAATCATCAATCAGAATTTGTCAATAGGCTACAAGATAATGGCTTTTAAAAAGCTATCTTTTTCAGTTCCTCATCTGAGAAACTTTCAACTGCACTTTTCAGGTGGTTGTGCTTAAATCTAAAGTGTCTTGGTCCCCTTAGGACTAACTTTAGAAAAGACAAAAAATCTTATCTGGGAGTTAACAAGCCCTTCACAAAAAACAAGTAGAAGAAAGAAGGAAATAGATTTTTAAAGTACAGTCAATATAATCTGCATTTAGAAGTACTCATGCATAGAAGCACCCAAGTTTCATTATATTGACAGGCTTGCCTTGGTGGTGAAAAGGAGTGAAAGGACAAAGCTAAAGGCAAGTCCAGTTGGTTTTTATGATTATTAGTATGATTATTGCATGTTTTTGCCTTTTGTCACTGCTCTGCTGAAGCCCTGATGCTATTATAGTACTGCCTGCAACAGGATTTATTCCCCGTGCTAATCCTCAACTGGTTTTCTTCCTCATTCTCCTCTTTGAAAGGAATAATAAATGAGTCAGATGATCAATTTTGTAATTTGCAGTTGCCAAGCAAGCTTTGAAGCAATTTAGTGATTTGGATACTTATTTCCTCTCTGTACTGATGGCAGGAGATGATATAAGGATATTGAGTCTTAACAATCTATTCATTCCCCTGATCAAATGGAGGGAACTAGAACTAGAAGGATCTTCCTGACGTTCATTTGGTTTTATAGGAGAGCCTGTTCTGTTGTGCATTGTCTTTGTGTTCATTTCAGAAAGCTCTGGGAAACAAAAGCCTCATTTGAAGAAATAGCCAGACACCCATCCACAGAGATCCTGCATCCATCTATGGATGGACGTTCAGGAAATTGAAGGTGCATTAATTAAAACAGTCCAGTTAATGAACATAAAAGAAGTGGGACTGTTGTCATTCAGAAGCAAAGTGTCTTCTGTTCACTGCAGTTTAATCTTCCCTCGAGGATTAATGTCAACAATAGAATTTAAATTCACTAAACACCTGATCAGATTGGCACTTACCCAACTATTAAACATTTCTCAGCACATCAATAGCCTGGATCTAATTCTTTTCAGCCACATACCTTGAACTCTTTTGTAGAAAAGAGCTACACAACATTCTGCTGGTGACATGATGCCAAGGAAGGGGCCCAGGAGCAGATGAGAGAAGAGACCTGCAGTCACCAGAGACATGGTCTGGGGGTCAGGGAGAGGTTGGACAAAGGTTGGACTTGATGATCCTAGAGGTCCTTTCCAACCTAAATGATTCTGTGATTCTAAGAGGGACTATCAGGAGCAGAGGTCACTCTCTCCCAGCCCTCTCCAGCTATTTCCCACCTTGGCCACAGCACTGTGGAGGCTCCAGCAGCTCTATCAACTTTCAACTCTAAATTATTTTAAGTGCAACTCCTTATTTTGCATTAACCAAACTAAATAACATCCTTTCCCCTCATCTCGACATCGATTTCTTTTCAAGCAGCAGCTCATGCCTTTTGCTCCCCAACAGATTTTGCTTGCATTGCACTTTTGAAAGGCCAGGCATGTTTTCTTACTGAAAACCACACAAATTTCCAGATTTCAAGCAGGAATTTGGAGAAAAGCTCCTTTTGTACAAGCCTAGTCAGAAACACTCTGCAATGAATGGAAACCCCTGTGCTCTACCTGGACAGGGAAGCTCCGAGCGACTGCAGAGCCCCAACATGGTGGCACCTCTGAGCATTAATTAGTTTCCAACCTCCTCAATAATTTAGGATCTTGCACTTTGGGTTCAAGGACACACCCGTGTCTGTGGCAGGAAGCAGTGAACATGAAAACTAGTTCTGAAAGAGCCACCAACCACTTGAGGAATTAAAAATAGCACCGTGTGGAGCTTCTGTGAAATTTTCCTGACAGAGAATCCCAAGCTCCAGGTGTATCCTCCCTCCTTGTCCTCAAACACATTAGATTCTATTTTTTCCTTTAAGTTTTGTGGCCACCTTCAGGTGTTGGATCCTGGAAGAAAGAGGTTGGCAAGCTTGAACTAGGTCACCCAATTCTATTATTTTAGTAATTCACCCTCACTTCTACACATCAAACTTCTGATTTAGACTCAAGTGCTTGTTAACTTATTATCTGGTGCCATTTCTTGTTTTCTCACTGCTCACCCCTGTTACTATTTAACTAAAATCCCAAGCAGCCCCTCTGCCAATGGCAGGCTGTTCCAGGCAGCAGGTAATGCAGGACTTGTGCTGAGCTACATGCAAAGACTGCAACAAGAAGGGCCCCAGCTCTTCCCTTGAGAGTCTATTACACACCTTAATGGCTCTATAAAGCACTTCATTTCTCACAACAGGCTGAATTTGCAGATGGAGGGTTTGGGTTGTTGTTTGGGGCTTTTTCCTTTTTTTTTTAAAGCTAATTTGTATGTCTTAGAAAGTGGGAAATTCCGAGGGAAGCATCAACAAGACATTAACAGCAGAGCCACAAACAGCTGGCTACAATATTTACAAATAAGGTAATATCTGATATAATGAAGGATTTACTGAAGTACCCAGGTGTGGAGAGTGAAAATGCCAGTGGGAAAGGGTCCAGAGTAACCATCTGTGCAGAGCAGAAATCTATCTCCAAGAAAACAGGAACTCAGTGAAGATGATTATTATTTTAAACCATAATCTTGTTAATATTGATTCATTTCTGCAGAGATGAAAGAAAAACTCTGGAAGCCAGAAGTCTGTAACACTGAACACGACTGAGCAAGAACAAGTTGGGAAACACTGACACACACCAAAACAAGATGTAATTTTGCTGGTTTATTTGTTCAAGTTATTTTTCAAGGAAGATACCTGCTCTAGGCTCTTTTGATTTTCTGTTGTTATCATTAATTCTTTATTAAGGGCATTATGATAGAGGCATAGAAAGGGTCTGGGTAACAGTAAACTCAGCACCTGGATCTTTCAGCAGATAAACCCTTTTCTCTCAGCCCACAGAGATATTCCAAGAGCTCCACAATCTGAGCTGAGACCCTTGGCCAGGCAGTAATCCCTGTACAGACTGAGGAGAGCTGGAGGGCACAGATTTAAAGGGTTTTAAATAAGACTAACTGAAAATAACTGAAAAGCTTGCTAGTAATATTTTCCTCCTACGAGTATTCAACATAGTAGAAGCTGAAAAGCATAAAGCTGGGAATATTATTTATGATGCATTAAACATTGTAGAAATCTCTGTTTTTCAAAACACATCCAGAGGTAACAAAGGATTTATCTGATTTCTGGTTGCCCCCCTACAAGCAAAGGCCTGTGGTCAATCCCCTGCTTTTAACTCCTGCAACAAATACTGAAGAAATCCTCCAGACCATCCCTTTGATATTTGTGTTTCCTATCTAATAACTGAAGGTGAAGTAGCAGCAGGGTGCTTCAATTGGAAGCTCAATTAATTCCCTGGCATGGCAGAGAATGTAGCAGGGCTGATTCCATGTTTTAAGAGCCACCTGACAGTTTTTTCTTCATGATTTAAAAATAAAAGTCTCCTTTTTGCTCTCCTCTATGGCAAAATCCTCTTGGACAGCACAGAGATTCCTTCCCTAAAGTTTCTTTGTGCTCACAGCACTTTGTTACTGCACGAGCGATGGGGAGCTCTGGGCAGGACTATTTCTGAATGCAGGAGAACTGCTAAGAACATATGTCAGAAGGAAAAAAGCAACACTGGTACCCTTCAAAAAGCCAAAGGGATGTTGAGCCTTGCACAGCCCCAAGGGGGGATGTTCTACATGGGCACCCTACCCAAAACCCAGCCCACTTGGTGAAACTCCCTTTTGCTACCCAAGCATTTGCAAATGTCTTTTAACCCTGGCATGTATAATCTATAGCACATCTTTGTAGCTATAATTCTATGTTCCATCCTACAGGAGCATCAGATGATGAGAAACACCTCCAGAGCTAGGGAGGTACATGGTGTATGTTGGGGCAGAGCTCTCAGCACACAGGCTTTCAAAGACTCAGGAGCTATGAGGTGTCCTTGTTCTCAACACTCTGCAACTTTTTGTGCCTTCCTAACAAAGACAAGCCATTCTGAGCACACTACACTGCCCCAAGTCCTTCCAGAAGTCAGTAGGGCCATACTCCTTGGGCTGAAGGTCAGGGAGGGATTCATAGAATTATGATTAAATCACTTTACAGGCTTCTGCTAGGGCTACAACTGAAGTGACAGGTTTACTTACACCATTCTGGAATCCATGATGAGCACCAAATCTAACATTTCTTTAATGAAATGAAGAATAAGCTGCAGATAGAATCACTGCCCACCATCACCAAGTCCTCTTTTCAAGACTTTTCAAGGTCTTCCAGGCTCTGGCAGAGTGTAGAACAAACACTCTCCAGCACAGCCCGACACCCGCCTCCTCCCCAGCCTCCCAAAGCCCTTCTGTTGTTGGAAGCCACCAGAAGATGCAACGTTGACAGAACTAATGGCTGGCCCAACAGATGGTGGAGGGAAGTTAATTGATCTACTGGGGCAGGAGGAGTTGGCCTTGTTGAGGAGAATATGCAAAGATCCATAATGAACTTTCATTAGCGACGAGGAAAGTTCTGTCACACGCACAGAGTCTATTATGTGCATCTCATGATGCAAATCCAAATTCTGCCTTAATGACTCCTTGCATCCAGCTCAGGAAAGTCAGCTCCTTCTAAAGAAAAACTGATTTTTAAACTTTTCCTTTAGTTTTTTCCAAAGTGAAATTTCTCCTGCTTCTGCCAAGCCACCCTCCTCCGTAATAAAACTCTAATTTTGACACTGAAGAATAAGACTGTTTCCCTCGTGCCCTTTTTGTGTTTTTTAAGTCTGAAGTTAAAAGGAAAAGCATTTCTGCATTTTGCTGCAATAGGTCTCTGACAGGAGAGGAAGAAACCTCAAAGAGAGAGGCTCAAAGATGCAGAAAATGGGGCACTGACATCAACATCAGTGTTACCTGGAGAAATACACCACACTGAAAATTATAGTACATTATTAAGGCCTCACAAAAATTAACAAATAAAAAAAGTAATCCAAGTGTTCGGAATCATTAAGGAAAAAGATGGTCACACGTTTCATGTAATATAAGTTCTGGGGTGTTTGTTTTTCTTTTCCCAGAGCAAGATACTAAAAATCATATGGAATAGCAAAAGAAAATTCTGGAAACCTGAAGCAGCAGAAAAAACCCACCTATATTCCTACTAATGCTGTTATTCTTCCAACCTTTGAGGAATTAAACTTCCAGGGAAGTTTGGTTATTTCCCTTTTTTTGTTTTTTTTGGAACAAGATGATGATTGCTATAATTAACCTGGCAGTCAGCAGAGGGGATGGATTAGCTGGAGGTGCTGAAAATATTAGAAGGATATTCTCATTACAGGAGAACTGTGCAATGCTGCTATAAACCCTGCCTTAAATACATATATCTAAACATATCACCTATCCTTTATACATCTATTTAATGAGAACTAAATTTCCTTGAGGTCAGGAGATTTGAATTTGCCTCTAACAATTACCTCTAACCCACAAGACTTTTATTTTTAAAGTTCTGATGGACTGACAGGATCTTTTTGCAGAGATAAAAAACAACAAGGTTCTGTATAAAATTCATTCTATAGAAATGAGGTTTTCAATAGCTCCACATGGATTAATAAAATAAAAGCCTTTCTAATAGCATTATGTAGATGAGATGGAGACTGGCTGAGACTCCTATAGGCAGGTTGGACACTTCATGGCTGGGATTTCTTAGTTCCCCCTGATGTTCTCTTTGGGATTAGAGGATGGGGGCTGCAGAAGGCTGGAGAAAGGGCTGGAGAACACAAACACCTCATTTTACACTGCTCCCAACCCACCTATTCAAGAAATATGTTAAGTGCAAGAGGCAAGGAAAGAAATATTATATGTTCGCTATGTATAAAATTTTAGGTTTGCATTTCTAGGACCCAGAAAGGACCCGATTTTCCCCTACAGAGAGGAAACCTCAAAACCTCCCAGAAAGGCTGTTGGGAGGGTGTTTGGGAATGCTAGAGGGCTCAGCAAACCTGGGAACAACCCAAGCATGGGAAAAACAAGGTGCAGTGACCCAGGGACGTGTGTTCCCAGCTCTGGCTGGAGGTGACCCCTGTGGAAGGCACTTCATCCTTCCACATGCCCACAAATCTGCAGCATGGGAGTAATGACATCAAGTCCTTCAAAATCCACTGATGGAAAGTCTTCTAAGAGGTATTTTGAGATGACTGAGGAGAAGGAAACTTTATTCTAGGTCTGGGATGAGCTGCTCATCCACAGTCAGCCCCCAGCAGCACCAGCTTCTCCAGATGGACTCCCATCTCTACCTATGAGGCTTCCCTGCACTTTTTAAGACCAGTAAGTAACATTACAACTATCTCCTGACCTCCTACATACCACAAATGACACGATTTCATCTCGCAACTCCTGCAGCAAACCCAACAGTTTATTNTTCTAGGTCTGGGATGAGCTGCTCATCCACGGCAGCCCCCAGCAACCACCAGCTTCTCCAGATGGACTCCCATCTCTACCTATGAGGCTTCCCTGCACTTTTAAGACCAGTAAGTAACATTACAACTATCTCCTGACCTCCTACATACCACAAATGACACGATTTCATCTCGCAACTCCTGCAGCAAACCCAACAGTTTATTTTTTAATAACACTCTCTCTCTGTTTCATCCCGAGCGTCACTCAGGCCCCAGGAGCTGGGAAAACCAAGGCAAACATCACAGCAAAGTTTATGCTTCCCTTCCTCGGAGGAGTTCCACTCTGCACTCATTGTTTTTGGCAGCCTTGCTGGTGGGAGTTTCTCATCTTCTCCTTGGTTATAAATATTCCATGCAGACTTTTAATTAGAGCAACATGTTTGTTGGCTGAGACAAAAGGAACTGGATACCCTCGGACCATTTGGGCTGCGTGCATCTGGGTGGACTCACACTAACATATAACCCTCAAATCTCTGCATAAATAAACCAGGATATTTTACTGAATTAATTGCTCTTACCAAGGGGCACAAATCATAGTTTGAAAGCAAAATAAATATTTGATCTGGACTTCCCTTTATTAGCAACAAAAGGAAAACAGGCACTTTTTAACCTGCTGTTGTCAGGGTTTAAACTGCTCTGGTAAAATGCTTCATTCAATGTGAATTTGTTTATGAAGTTGCCCAAACTAGTTCCAGAAGGACTGAGGTCTCACTGAACCCTATTTCCACCTAAGCAAAGCAAAAAGAACCCTACAGGGAAAGGTGAAGCAAAAAAAAAGAGATGTGGAAAGAAAACAGAAGCGGAGCAGCAGCATTTTAACTATAAAATACAATAAAAGATATTATCTTTAAATATTACTTCATCTTTTTAAGGGCGCCTAAAAGGAAGAAGGAAAATAAAATTAAATGGAGGCCCAGACGTCACTTTTCTGATTCATAAAATGATTATTGGGAAGAAATCTCCCCAGACTCCATCATCTCCTACATTGCAACTCATGGAAACTTTCAACACTGTGCAGGAACCTAACAGATTATTTTCAAGAAAATTCCTCCTTATCATGGAAACTTGGCCACATAATGTCACTTCAAGAATATTCCAGCATTAGAATTCCTACTTGTCTTTTCCTTTTAAATATTTTTTGGTCATGTTCTACATATGTTAGTTTTATGGTCACACTTTTGCAGTTGGTGAGGGGTAGATAATCCTAAATGCTTCGCCTTGAGCAGCTGGTACTGGGATACACAGCCAGGATTTTGGAGTCCAGCACTCCAAAGAGAGCCAAAAACCCAGCACTTTGGAAAATAGGGATATTTATTTCATGGTGGAACTGTACAAAAGTTCCCTCAGAGGGTAAGAAGCATAGTTTTGATTTCCTGCCTTTGGATCTTAAGTTTCAGACCTTCTTCAGAAAACTTTCATGTGTTCTTCTGTAAGAGAGATGCCTTCATCTGCTTGGGGAAAGCTGATTAAGGATTTTATTTGTATTTTTCAAACAAGAGATCTTATTTGCTTAGGACTCCCCAAAAAATATACTAGTTAATGCAAGCTGATTTTCCAGCTATTGCTGCCTTGCCCACAATAACTTGTGCTTCCCACCAACAGAGCTGATGTTTCAGGATTTGCCACTGGTTCCTACATATTAACAAATAGTCTCTAGAAGAAGAGGAAAAAAAAAACCACCAACAAATCCCCAACTTGCCTTTGTTTCCAATCCAGCTTTTTTATCTTTTGCTTTAGTTAATTGATTAAGAAATTACAGCAATCCGAAGGATGCATTGATTCTATCAAGCCTTTTAACACCCTGCCCTACTCAGGAGACTTTGGGCACCAGAGGTTACAGCCCCTCAGAAGAACACAACAGTAAATCACTCTAAATTTCACAGGTAAAATAAACTGTAGATTAAAAAAAATTAAGGATTTCTACACCTAAGTGTGGGAAGTCTTAGCTGTGACTCTGGATTTCAGAGCAGGACACAGACCCAGATTTCACCAGCAGGTTTACCCACACCCACTGTCTGAGTCCATCACTCTGGGTTTCACCTTCAGCTTTTCTGCCTGCCTACAATCAGTAGAAATTTCCTTTTCCTGCACATCTAAATCCTCTATACCAACAACCTTAACCCTGTTCTTGCATAAAAATACACACATTGGGGTATAAGCACTTAAATACACACACCACTTGGCTGCTAGAACCTTCTCTCTTGCAAGCTCTTGCCACCTACCTACAATTCTATCTTGTTTATATCATGGTTGTCCAACAACATTTATTTTTTGCTTATATTTCCTACCTTTACCTCAGCACTCCCTGTATTTTTCTAATGGATTGTTGTACATTTTGTACATCTCTGATATTTGAAGCCCTGGTTATCTAGCCTCTACACTGCCAGGCATTCGTGTTTCATCCAGAGTTCAGAAGGATAAGCACATGGATGTGTCCTGGTAGGCTGAGGATTATCTGTCTTTGTTTTAGGGTTTCTGCTGAGGTTTTCTGGGGTTGGTTTGGTTTTTTTTTTTAAATATATTTTTCAGACTCTTATATTTTATATAACTATTTTCTACCATTACAAAGAGATGGTTTTGCTGCTGTTATTTTTTCCCTCTTTCATCAAAGATCTTTATGCCCTGAGGAAACAACAATAAGAGGAATTTGGAAAAGACACATTTGAAAGCATTCTTCCTCTAGCACAGACAGACAATTATGATATACAAATGTATCTCTCAGCCCTCTTTATTCTCTACAATGCCTCCAATTCACAAACACACTCAGTTTTAAGTGCAATGATCTTCCAGCAGTTTAGACCTCAACTGTTTCCATTATGAGATGCTCAACTGGGTAGTTCCAACAGGCAGGGACGTGCTGGATGCTCCAATTTACATTATCTGAATAAAAGAACCACTGTTTCCACAGGTCTGAGCCACACTGCAATAAGTTACCTGGCCCACTGAGATCTAAGAGCCCTGCTTGGTGCTCCTTATTCTCCTGGGCATTGGTCCAGGACACACAAATGGGATCTGGAGTTGGTGTTTCAGATGTCAATGTGTGGTGGAGACTTTCTGCATCATGGGCAGAATGAAGGGAAGAAAAGCAGCTGTTGAGGAGACAGCATCTCCTGTTATTTATTCATGAGCAACTGGGTGGGAAAATAGACAGGCCTTCCAAACAGATGTATACAAAATAATACATATGTATTCCAAAAATTTAGCTTAACATTGATATATTGGGTCTGCTAAGCCAGTCTGATGAGAGCCATGGATTTGTGCTGGCACACCTCTACACACAGAACTGGCTTTCAAGGGAAAACTCAGCAGTCATAGTTGCCACAAAATGCCACCAATAATCCCCCTTCCCATGACATGAAATTACAGGTTTCCATTGAAAAATTAGTTTACTCTACTCTCAGAAACAAAACACAAAAGTCACTGGCCCAAAACACCTTGACAGCCTCAAACTGAGTGATTTGCTTGACCTAAATGAAAAACCTTCCACTACAAGAGTCATTTTGATGTGCCCCAAATTCCTAACACCTTAGACCCTATTTCCAGTTACACAGTTCCTTTCACAAGGCTGTGACAGTGCTTCAGCTCCTCCTGGTCACTGATGTTTCCTTGTACTCACCATCAAGGCTCCCAAGTGATTAATTTGCCTTCCAACGAATCCTGAACTTCAGAACATTTTTAATTTTGCAACTGATCTATTTTTAATCTAAAATCTGATCAGGTGGCTACAAATAATCTCATTTTTTCCTCATTATTTTTCAGCCTGCACCAGGTACAGGTGCACGTGGTGAGCTGGTGAATCTCTGGTGCATGGGGCTCCTCTGTTAAAATCAGCAATGCAAATCTGCAGCACTTTGCAGTGTCAAACTTTCCTCACCTATCTCCTGATGCTCAAAGATGACTGGAATAGGTCAGGTCAAGTCATTAAAACAGGCCAAGACATTTATTAAGCAAAGTGAGTCATCTGTAATAGACATCTTCTGATCCACAGTTATTAACATAAATGGACACATTCTCAAAAGGTGAATTTTTTTAATGGGCAAGACTATTTGTGCCAAAGCTCCTTGTCCCACTCTAGCCACACAAAATGGATTTAAAGCACACAGAAATGGACACCCATCTAAAAAACCCCATGGTAAACCCAAGAAATTATAACCTACACAAAATTATGGCCCTAATGTGCATTGTAACACTGCCCTTGATTTTCCACAATCAGATGCCTGAATGGACACGATTTCTTTCATTAACAAGTTTGATTCCCATGGAAGGTACAAATCTGATGGAATTTAAAGCTCCAGGGTAGTCAACTGGAGCAGAAGAGACACCTGAGACTGAAATGCTGTAAAAGAGGAGGAGGCTGGGAGCCTTTTCTCTCAGGACACTGAACTGATCATCACCCCCGTGAGCTCTACTAGATCCTGCAACCACAGGTAGAAATCCCAAGTCCATTACCTGGCCCTGCACTGCTAAGTGTGAATTAGACTGTGCAATGTAAAACATAATCTCTATTTCATTTGTGCAGCAGGGAAAAGAGGTCAGGGAAGACAGGCAGCCACTGGCTGACCAGTAACTTCTCTCCCCTTGGAATAGAGGGGAAGTTGCTCTATTTCTGGAAAGATTCAGGGGTAGCAGTGAAGGAGAGGACACCATGAGCTGACCCTGGGTCAGCAGCAGAGCAAAGCAACAAATGAAGTCAATGCCTTGTTGGGAAAGAGCAGAAAGTGAGCATAAAACATTGTCATAGAGTCATAGAATCATTTAGGTTGGAAAAGACCTCCAAGATCATCAAGTTCAACTGTCAACTTCAACACAACCATGACTACTAAACCGTGTCCCAAAGTGCCATGTCTACACATTTGTTGAAGCCCTCCAGGGATGGTGACTCCATCACCTCCCTGGGCAGCCTGGCCCAGTGCCTGACCACTCTCTCAGTAAAGAACTTCTTCCTAATATCCAAGTCATCTCCTGTCTCCTCCTAGAAGCCATAAACCTGAACAGATCTACGTTGTCATCAGAAATGAAATTAGGACTTGAACTAATGTCTGTTGTTTCCATTGTTGTACTGCTAACAGATCACAGACATGATAGGGATAGACTTGAGTCAGTGAAAGAATTTCCATCCCTAGGGATTTTCATAGTCTGCAGGCAAACAAAATGGGGTAAATGAGGAAAATGAACATCAGGAGAGAAGACTCTTTGAACAAATAACACACTGGAAGGATGAGAAGGGCTCATCTGTCCTGTTCCCCAGCTCAATGCTTCACCCCCTGGATGCGCACACATCCAGGTCTGAATTCTGACTCTAAACATGTGCTCAAGCTTCAAACTCTGTTTGTCCAGCAAATCCAGGCTTGCAGCTACTCTCATCTTCATTTTCACCCCAGACTTAAAAAGCATTTCCCGGGAAAAAGCACATTGGAGACCATAAAAAACCTGTGTCCTTGTTCTCATAACTTTCGTTCTGCTTTCCACCCCAGGCAAAGAAAATCATTTGGCTTTACAACAAATTCTGCTGTAAGTCAAGTGTTATTAAGGGCCTCTGCATATTGTTTATCACCAGAATCTAACGTGATGTCTTCCCCAGCACTCCTATGAATGTTTGTTTATTAAAAGGTACAAGTGTTACTACAGCCCTATGAGCACCACGGTGACAAGCTCTCTCTTTACAGCTGCAGAATAAATAACAGGAGACCAGAGCAGACCACAGACATTACCTTGCTTGACAGGAGAGCACGGCTCCTACACCAGGCAATTAGGGATGGAGCCTTAATGCTGGAGAGCAAAATAAAGCTCCAACCAGAGTGCCCGGGGGCTAAAGAGCAGCGAGTTATTTTAAGGTACTGTTAGGAGGTGCTATTCTCCAGTGCCTTGCCCTTACACAGGCATTTCTACCATGCAAAATGAGCACACACAAGAGCCAAGGCTCTCAAGTGGAGCTTTGCAAGGGGCACTTGCTGGGGTTTGAAATCTCACTATGAAAACCACCTTATGCAAACAGAAATCCTGCACACAGGGAAAATAATCACTTG
This sequence comes from Brachypteracias leptosomus, assembly GCA_013401335.1. Taxonomy (NCBI): domain Eukaryota; kingdom Metazoa; phylum Chordata; class Aves; order Coraciiformes; family Brachypteraciidae; genus Brachypteracias; species Brachypteracias leptosomus. Next base: position 444,773 of record VYZX01000802.1, read on the forward strand.
TGAACCTCTGAGGAGCTCTGTAGCCCTGGCAAACCACGACAGCACCACACCAACTGGGTTTGTATTATTTCTCTTTTAACAACTGATTTTGAAGCACTTAGACCAGCATCATCATCGTCCCCATTTCCTATCTGGTGATAAAAGCAGAGATTATCCAGAATCAACAGCAAACATGGGACCTGGGAGTTTCTCTAGTGCTGCAGCCCAGAGTCTGTGAATAAAAACATCACCAATAACAACTTTGGGACTTACAAATAATGAGTATTCTTAAATATTTATAACTATTTCCCCCTTCAGAATCCAGATATTAGGCTTGCCTTAATCCCTCCCAGTAAAGCACATTCCCACCCAGGCTTTCCTAAGAGGCTGCAGTGCTAACGTGGTGCAGTGTCCATTACCTCTCCTCACAGGATTCATTCCCTGTGAGCCTTTCCTGATGAGCTTGTAATGTATTAAAGAAACAATTCCAACCCCCCATAAAAAAGAGGAAGTTTCCCATAAAGCAAGAGCACATTATTTCACGAGCAAAAAAAAATTTAATCTGCAAAAATTAGCATAATTTTCCTATTATTCTAGAGACTGCTTGATTAAATTAGCCTGTATCACTTTAAAAAGAATGAGAGAGGAATTCTAAAGGAAAAGAACTTAAAATTGAAATTCAAAGAATAGAAACCTAACAGAGAGGTATGAAAATTAAAAAACAGTATTGCCCATAACAATAAACAGAGAATCATAGAATGGGTTGAGTCAGCAGAGTTCCTCAAAGATCATCCAGTTCCAACCCCCCTGCCATGGCAGGGAGACCTCCCACTACATCAGTTGCTCACAGTCCCATCCAGCCTGGCCTTGAACACCTCCAGGGATGGAGCAGCCACAGCCCCCCTGGGCAACCTGAGCTGGGGTCTCACCGCTCTCACAGTGAAGAATTTCCTCCTAAAAAATCTCCCCTTCTCCAGTTTGAAGCTGTTACCCCTCATCCTATCACTAGAAGCCCATGTGACAAGTCCCTCCCCAGCTTTCTTGTAGCCCCCTTCAGATACTGGAAGGCCACAATAAGGTCCCTCTGGAGCCTTCTCCAGGCTGAACAAGCCCAACTCTCTCAGCCTGGCCTCATGCAATCCCACACCCTCACATAACCCCATAGCCCAAGAGAAGAGGCCACGTCAGTGCATGCAGCCAGGAGAAGTCCTCAGCCCTGTGCTCTCACCACAGAGGTTGCTCTCATCTGGGGGTACTGGGGAGTCTTCCTAACAGAGACCCCAGTGTCCTGACAACCTGCAGACGGACTGGAATTACTCCAGCATGCTTTCTCCTGCCTTGTTGCTTGCACTGGATGGTTCAGAAGATTGGTCACTCAAGTCTCACACGTTGATGGGCAGGTGAAACCCAGGGAGGTGTCCTGGACTTCCAAATTGTGGTATTTTAAAGCATTAACTCAACCCACTGTCTACTCTTCCCCACAACAAGGCCCTTCTCCAGCTAGCACCTGAAAAATGCATGATAGGTACTGCAGGATAATAAAGGTAGAAGCAAAGCTAGTTAGAGTAAGAATATTTGTTAGTATTTTGATGTAAAAGTGGCTTATTTTGAGTACCATGCTGCTGTGATTTCCTTACATGGGTTACAGTACAAGTGAGAATAATAATTATATATAATCATAAGAAGAATAATTGTCATCTGTTTATATGTAAAAGCACTGAAGCATTTACATGCTAGAGGTATTAATAAAAGGTTTCTCTCCACACGACAGCCCTGGTGCTAGGAGTGAGTGCAGCTCAGCCTTCCTGACCAGACCCCATGTACAACACCAGGCTAATAATCCCCTTGGAAAGCAGGAGCCAGGAGCTCAGGCTTGGCTCTGTCTCATTAAGCTCACACTACCCAGTGAAAAGACGACCAGAGCAGAGCTGATCCTGACAGGCAGCAGGAGGGAGCAGCAATATTTTCTTCACTCTCACTTTCCCCACCTGGCAATAATCCTCATCACCCTCCTCACCCCTGGCAAAGTTCACAACCCCCTGATGGAAACACTGCTCCCTGATGTTAGCTTTGGTAATGGAGGAAAAAGATTTCATTGCAACCATATTCCAATTAAGAACTGTGGTTATCTGAACATAAAAGATCCAGTAATTTTTGCTGATGTGATCATTATTGCAGAGACTTAATTGGCCAGAACTGTCAATGGCAATTAAATGCTTACAGTTGGGGCTCTCAGAGGCTCAGTGACTTACTGTGTGTTTTTTAAAGCATCCCATTTGTTCAGCCACACTAGATGGCTGTGATAGTGCCTGGAAACCTTCATTTTATTCTATGGTAACAGTTAAAATCCCCAACAAGCAAATCTTGTATAATTGGTAGCTTTATAGGTTGCAATCAATTGTCTTATCTTTGTATAGAGAAATTCTGCTTTTTGTGGGTTGGGTTTTTTTTCACTTCTCACTCTGGGAGGTGATTCTGATGGGAGGCTGTAATTAGAGCAGCAGTGAACCAGTTGAGATCTGAAAGGTTGAAAGCATTATCCTTCTGGGGTGCTTTGGTTGAGAGCTTTCTGGCTGCTGGCCAAACAGAAGCTCCTTGGAGTTCAGTTGGGTGACTTAACCTCAGAAAGTTTTACAAAAAGGAACTACCAACCTAAAAGCTGGAGAGTCAAAAGGGTGGGACAGATGACTCCATGAACAGCTCGGAAGGCTGGGTAAGAAGTTGTCTCAGGGATCTTTCCTGGCTTCACAAGGTCAACATTAGTTTGGGAAACAACAGAGGACATCACTCCCATATTATTTACTATCCCTAACAGAATGGCCATGATGACCAAACGGGGGTGGTGATCCAGCATCAGATGTCACCCAAACACCATCACTTCATGAGGACATCACATATCAAGGTTGGAAAAGCAGGAGCAGATGCAGCAGGTGTGATGGCAGAGCTCACCTCAGCCCCTAGCCCACAGAAGCCACCAGTTACTCCCAGTTGCTCCTCCAGCTTCATGAATTTCCAATGAATTAGAGACACATTACTGAGAACCACAGAGATGTGTGGGTTTAGAACTGAAAATAAGCAAGAAAATATTTGGCTAGCAAATCCTGTACCTTATGAATGCTCCTTTCACATGGCTGGAGGTCAACAAGAGGCTAAGAAGAAGCTCTGATACAACTGGACACATTGGAGCCGTGCTGTTAAAATGTGTATTAAAAAAATGCTGGTACATCTTCAGACCTGGGAGCCTGCTCTAAGAGCTCCTCTGTTCAATCTCCTGTAGTGAGGATGGATTCAAATCCAAGCCTCACACCTTGGAGGTAACAGGTCCCTCACCTACTGGGTAAGCAGAATAAAATTCTCCTCTTCCTTTGTAGCATAGAGAAATAGGCATCACCTGAGCCAAAACGAAGAGATGTGACCTGAATCTCCAAGTGATTTCTTCCTGACCCATTTTGAATTTTTCAGAAAATATTTTATATAACCACAAAAGCCTCTTCCCAGCTGTACCTGCCACATAAATCTCAGAGCTTGCTGCTCTGCAGGCACCACTAACACCTCTGCTTGGTCCCTTTCCAGCCCACCACTCCAAGGAGGCTGAACAACAGAGCCCATGCTGAAAATCTTCAAGGTGTTGAGGAGTAATTGTAAATCACACCCAGCTGCCTTAATTAAAAACAAATCCATTGTATTCATTGCAAGCTAAGTCCTGTTTCCACGGAGGGGAGCACGAAAGATTACAAACAACCCACTTCATGGTACTTGGAGAGCAAAGCCCAGGCAGCAGGAGTGGAGCTGGCAGGGAGGGCACCAGCAGATCCTCCTGTGCTGCTGGGTCTCACACCCTGTGCTCAACCCACTGAGGTTCAGAAGCAGTTTCCCACCAGTAGCTGTATCTCTGATGTTTAATTCTGCAGAAGGTAGAAGGATGCAGCCCCAAAAGTGTAGGAGGAGATGATGTTGGAAGTGGTCTCTACACGGAGCTAAGCTGCTGTGACTCCCACTCCATGGGTATGAGACTGTAGTGTGTGAAACTGCTCTGGAAGGAACCACCCAGTGCTCCTAGAGATGAGCAGAGGCAGAGGAGGTGAGCACTGCACAGGGCAGCTCCACACCCCCAGTTTCACACCTGCTGAGGCTGCAGCCACAGCTCTTCCCAAGTGACAACCACCCTGGATGGCAGGGCTTAGACAGAAGAAAGAAATTCAGCCTCTTTAGAAGATGTGGGAATTCCAGCAAGCCAAGAAATGGATGTATGGTAGGTAAATGTCATTTCTGGAGTGACTCATCCCTTCCTGAACACACTCCCTGGCAGGAATCCACCTTCCCTGCTCCAATCCCAAGTAAAGCAAATGCATCGTTTGCAAATTCCAACATCCAAACCTTTGCAAATTCCAACCTCCAAACCTTTTCTGCCTCATCACTTATAAGCCAGGTTTCTACAAAGATCCCAATTTGAAGTTGGAGAGAGGATAAAACATGACCCCCAGGAAGAAATGCAATGTATGAAAACCTGTAGAACAGAGCACAGAGCTAACAGGACAAATCTCTGGAGGATCTATGGATTTTTCTGAGCAAAATGGATGGAAAGAGGTAACACAACCTCCCATTCAGTAAGTGAATGAAGCATGGAAGGGAGATGAGAGGCTCACATTTTGTAAACTGATTTTCTAGAGGTCAGGGAGAAATTAATCAGGCCTACAAGGGAAAACCATCCATCCAGTAATTAACGAAGTCATGAGTTGTCCAAACAGTACACTAGTATTTGGAGGACTTTCAGACACATAAGTGTATAAACTTTTCTTTGTGCTCTTGAAAATCGTGCCTAAAATGAGGTTGAAGGGACCATGCTGAAATCAAAACACAATTGCACTAGATAAGGCTGCAAAAAAAATTAACTATGCAGAAAAGCTTGTAACAGAAAATAGAAAATTAAATGGAATTATTATTAGAAGATACAGAAGACAGCCAGTGGCTCAGAAGAGAATTCAGCCAAACAATCCCCTGCCCACATCACTAAAAGCTTGATGCACTAATGCTGCATTTTCTCACCAACCTGGCAATGGGAGTTTATTCCTCAAGTAAGAAAAACTTCTTGAAAGATCAGATGTTAAAAAGCATAAAGCCAAACACATTCCCATTGCCTTACAAACTGTTTTTGCCCAAATGTTTCATTTTCCTGCTATGACAGCAGATAATAGTGGGGAAATGCTCAGTGAATTTGTAAACCAGGTGACTCTAATGTGGCATAAACATGTTCATTATGCAAATCTGATTGCTTAAATCTTCAGATGTAGCTCATTTATTTGGATGAGACAGAAGATACTCAGTTCTCTGCCCTTCCTCGGCTAATTCACTAACAGATCTTTCTAGATAATTGTTCATATTCCACCACAAGCAATTCCCATTCCAGTAAAAGCAAAGAAAAGCACCATACCCTGCAAAACAGGTCTGACAAAAGAAAATAAAACTTACCTGGGGTTTGGCTGGAATTTTGCTGCCTAACTCAGTGGGGTAGGTTGTGATGAGGAGAAAAACATAAACGCCTCATCTATGAAATATTCAGAGACCTCTTTAATGTAATTCTTTGAATACAAGTGATGTTGTGTAGAAGGAAATTTAACTGCTCCTGGAGACTGGAGGGTAGATAGTAAATAACTGCAGGTCTGAAGAATGAGAAAACAGGAGGACTGGGAAGGGTAAACTTAGAAATATCTTCCTAGAGGCAAAAAGCAGGTGGCTGCTTAGTCCATCACAACAATATCCCACAAGACCGCTTGTCCTCTTGGATCTGTGGAGGAACTGGCTTCCCTGCTCTAAAATGAACATCTTTCCCTTCTCCTCCAAAATCAGAATGTCCCTACTGAAGTCACTAGTGCCATTTCCATGAGAGTTTGCAAGAGGCAGGTTGCTCAGAGCCCCCCCCAGCCTCACCTGCAATGGTTGCAGGGATGGGGCAGTGACCACCCCTCTGGGCAACCTGGGACAGGCTCTCACCACCCTCAGCACCAACAATTCCTTCATTCTCTCCAGTCTAAATCTCCCTCTTAGTTTAAACCCATCACCCCTTGTCCTGTCCCAACAGGCCCTGTTCAAAAGTCTGTCCCCATCTTTCTTGTAGGCTCCTTGAAGGCCTGAAAGGCCCCAAGAAGGTCCCCCCAGAGCCTGTGCATGTCCCGAACAAACCTTGGATGCTTCTGTGAAGCTTTCCAGCATACAGCCACACAGACAAGGCCTCTCCTCTCCAATCTTTTACAAGGCAATGAGATCCTGTTGTTGGTGTTCTGCTGTCTAGTGGCAATGGAAGTATTTGTGGCACATCTCCTACAGGCCATAAATATAGTGCTGCTCTTCCCCCCGTGCTAGGCGTAGGTGCTGACTCTGTGAAATCATTGTAGCTGGCTGTGAATGAAGCATGAAATGAAAACCCTTGTCCATTCCACAGAGAGAATACAGGCAGTGCAATATCATTTATTACACTGGGATAAAGGCTGCGTGCTAGACAAACAAAGCAGCTGCTACCACTTGGAAATTCTCTCCCCCTTTCCATTCCCACTCACTACATTATCCCCTTCTTCCTTAACTAGTTCAAAAGTCAGTTAAAGATAGATCCACTGCCAGCAACCAAATCTCTCCTTGTAAATACAGTGGGGCCTGATTCACATAAATCCATTTATGTCTCATTTAAAGTTAAATCGAAAGCACAGAATTAAATTCAATCAGAGAAATGCTGGGAAGTAACATTCAGAGCACGTACATAAACATCACCTTTGGTTAAAACATCTTAAAGTGCTCTTTGAAGCTTTTCTTCAGTTATTTTTGTCCTAAATGCTCTGCTAAGATAATGTTTCATCTCACCTATGTGGGAAAAGTGTAACTTGGGAGATTTGCTGCTCCAGATGGGTCACTCCACATCAACCAGTGCTCCTCAAGGGGGGAAAAGGCAGTTCAGATGGGCCACTCCACATCAACCAGTGCTCCTCAAGGGGGAAAAAGGCAGTTCAGGGCCTGCCTCTCACTCAATATAAAAGGAATCCAAGAAGACTAAATGGTAAAAAATTTTAAAGTCAAAAAGAAACATGAAACACTAACAAATTTTGCAGGGTTTGCAGATGTTTCTCAGGGCTCAGGCTTTGCCATATCCTTCAACAAGGACAAGCCAGGGACCCAGTGCTGGCTTTAAGCTGGATGCCTCAAGCAGCCTCACACCTGGATCCAAGGATCCATCCAACCACCAGGCACTAAAGCTCCAGCCCAGACTAGAAACCCTCCTTTCCCAACCCAATACTCCAGGTCCTTGCTGGAAATGCTGGGATGAAATTCAGCCAGCAAGGAAACACACTGCATCCACTGCTGAAGAAAAAGCAGCTTTTTGTACAAGCCCTAAAAGATTACAATCTACGTTAGGCTTTATTCCAAGTGAAGATAACGTGTGAGAGCAGAAGGAAAAAAAAGAGCTGCATTGATAATCATGGGCAAATATAATGAAAAAACCACTTGTGCTGCAGTTTGTGGAGATCAACTTGTTCCACTGAGCACTTCAAACAAGCAGCTTCAGTGCCTCAGAGTGGATCTCCAGCTGGAACTCAATTTAAAAAGTAAAACTAAGTAGTACTGGGCTTTTCTTCCTTTACATCACACGCATGCAACTGTATGACATCCACAGAACTCCTTAAATCCTATCTCAGCATTTATGGCCTCTTATAAATAACATGGCATTGCAACAGCCTCTCTTTTTTTTCCTACCACTACTCTTGAAAACGTCCTTGCCGGGGATTAGAAATGAGAGTGCATCAGTGCTGATATTAAAAGGTCACCACACAAGCACAGAAGAGGCTGCAAGAATATCAGTACAAAAGGGAATCCACTGATGGCAGCAGTGGAGAAAAACGGGATTATTCTGCCTGTCACCCACAAGAATTGCTCCTTGCTTGGGCAATCTTGTGCAGAAGGTCCTCCACTGAAATAGGAGGTTGTGGAGAATCATTATCAGTTAATAATTATATTAAAGGTAGACTGAACAGAGATGAAGTAATGCTTTAAATTAAAAAAAAAAAAAAGAAAAGTTATTTTTTTAAACCATCATTTTCTTACCAGAAATCTGAAGGTTGGCATTTGGGGGGTTATTTTTGGCTTTTTTTTGTGGTGAGACCTGGTCTGCACCCCACCTTCCTATCCTTTTGGAGGTGGCAAAAGCAGCTCAAACCCCTGAAACCCAGAAGAACTCTTCAAATTGAAATTTGGGGTGAAAGCCCTGATACCCCATCACAATGTATCTAAATTAACTCACATCTCAGCTCCTACCCCAGTCTCCCCATGAATATGCTCTTGTTGCAGCAGGGACAGGATGGCAGGAGCAGCTGTGTCCCAGCAGAGGAACCAGAGCAGGGTGTCAGGCCATGTTAAACTCCAGGCTGCAAACCAGGGCAGCACTCGAGTTCTGTGATGAGCTAATCCTGTCTGGAGCCTTGTTCTGTGTGTTAGACGGTGTCTTCTCAGCATTAATTGCCCAGAAGTACAAGGAGTGATGGGTCTGTGAAGAGATGCTGCTCATGGCCTGTGGATGCCACAGAATTATTAAAATAGGAAGGGGAGCACAGCTTGTTGCTGCTGTTCTATCTACCACAGACTGAGACAGCCAGATCTTCACTAAAAATCTCCTTTTTCCCATTCTTTATCTATTTTATTTATCTGGGACGTGGTCTAGGGGTCACGGAGATGTTGGACTTGATGATCCCAGAGGTCTTTTCCAACCTATATGATTCTAGGATTCTACTCTACACTCTGTGTACAATTAAATCAGAGGTGGGTGCAGCTAAAGCAAGGACAGCAATACTTCCATATCACTAGATTCCCAGCACTTGCTCTGTCATTTTAACCAAGGGTGGGAGAAGAATGTCCCAAACACCCCCCAAACCCTGCATTGCAGGGATACATCACTCCTTGCTCACAGGTTACCCACATTCAGGTGCTCCAGGGTTTGATTTAAACCTCAGCATTTTTAAATAGCATTTCATTCAACAGAAGCACCTGAATTTATCAGGTGGCTCAGGACAGCTTCTGAAAGCAGAGAGAGAGGCAGAGAGGAGAGTCTCTGCCCTAAAAAACCCTAAAAATCCAAATATCAGAGGCACAGAGACTACAGCAGGATGGTGCTTGGGTTGGCAGGAAAATGATGGTAAAATTGCCTCTGCTGCTCCCTCCCTCCCTTCTGCTGTTCATTGATTTAGCTCAGGAAATTTTAACAGGAAAAAGAGCCTCCTTGGAAGTCTCAGTCTCTACCAGGGGTCTCCTCAGGTCCTTCAGGAGTTGTCATTTTAGACCTTTATAAATTCATATGAACATTCACACACGTCTGTGTTTATGTGAATCCCAGTCTCTGCTCCATCCCCTTTGGCAGTAGCTGGGGATGTGGACAGGCTGGAAAGAGCCCAGAGAAGAGCCATGAGATGAGCAGAGGACTGGAAGAGCTGCCATATGAAGAAAGGCTGAGAAAATTGAGTTTGTTCAGCCTTGAGAAGAGAAGGCTCAGGGGGGACCTCATCCTCATGGACCAGTCCATAAAGGGTGACTGCTGAGAAGACTCTTTACAAGGAGTCACATGGAAAAAACCAGGAGGAATGGGTACAAGTTATTCCTGGGGGGTACTTCCAATTGGACTGCAGAAGAAAATTTTTCACAATTAGACATAGGAACAACCTCCCAAGGGACATGGGGGGTTCCCCTACTTGAGGGTTTTAAGCCTCAGCTTGCCAGGGTGCTGGGCCAGCTCAGTTAAACTGTGTTTTCACCTTGCAAGGTTGGACTAGATGATCCTTGAGGTCCCTTCCAACCTGGGATTCTAGGATTCTATGAAGTATCAGGCACATACACCCTCCACCAACCTTGTCTCCTCAACCTGCTGCTATTTTGAATACTTGCTATTCCAAGTAAGATCCTCAGCCAAGCAGAGATCTCCAGGGAGCAGCTGTAGGATCAAGCCCATAATGTGATACATGCCTCGTGGTCTTTATCCATTATTAACTCCCCAGCAGAAGGGCTGCAATCCGGGCTGACAATAACAAACCAAACTCTGTCTCTCTTTCATCCTGGAATTTACTATCTGGTGTTTGAAAATGCTTGCTATTATTAGAATGTGCAGCACTGCACCCATGCAGAAATGATAGAGAATTGTGTTTGCTCTGGTTAGAATTCTGCACAGCCTGCATTGGGTGATAAAAATTAAGCTAACTCATATGCATAAATGAGTTTAAAAAAAAAAATCTACTGCATCCCTGGTATTTTAATTCCCCGTCGGATTCCGTGGGAGGTTGTGGTTTTTCATCCAAGTAACTACTATATCTCGGTGAGAAAGCAAAGATTGCTTGGCATTTTAAAACAAAATTTATATATATATAGTGGGCAGAGGGTCACGAGTGAATCTAGGCTTGGTTGTTAGAAGAAATTTATTATCTAGGCACAAGTGAATGGAACAAAACCAAAGACTTAATGGTCAGATTTTGAAATGTTATTATTGCTGTCACTGAAGGCATCATTAACTTTTAGAATATTTGCATAACTAAATTGAAAAAATTCTAAATCTAGCAAAAAAAAAAATTAGTATATCTATTTTTTATTTTTATCCCTGCTCTCCAATTACTATTTGTGTGCTTATCTAGCCACAAATTCCCCAGAGAATTCATCAGGGTATATGGAGATTATTTGATAACCCAGCTTTGTGGTATTTAATTCCCAGCAGCTAAAACGATTCTCCAGCAATAATAATATAATGAGAAACTTTTACTGTGTTTCTCAGCTGTACAAATCAGCACCTTGCTTTGTGCTCATTACGAGAGGATGACAATGACCATAATTCCAGGCTGGGTGGCAAAACCTCAGCCCCGTGCAGGGATCTGCCTCTTCTTCTCTTTCACACCCACAGCTTTTTAAGGTGAATTTATACACTCAGGGAAAACACTTTGTGGACCATGAAAGGAAAAGTTTAAAAGGCAAAGAAGAAATTGATGCTGAGCAGAGGGATAATTAAGATTTGTTATGTGTGCTTCAGTGGGTTTGGGGCCAGAGACTAGAGCAGGGACTGGGAGAGCTCAGGGCTTGAGAACCACCCTCTGCTCCACCACAAACCTTGGGCAAGGAGAAAAGATTCTGCATTTCCTAGCAGTAAAACCAGACAATAGAACTTCCAGCCTTAGTGAGGGACAGGGAGGGATGAGTGTTTACACCTTGGAATTGTTCAATACCATGGTGACAGAGCACAGACCAGGCAGGTGAACCACAGCTCTCAGGAGGACCAGACCTTCCAGCACATAGATCATATACAGCCCCAGTGACCTCACAAATACATCAGTCTATGCCAAGGGAGGATAATCTAGACCATGAACCTTTAGAAAGTTTCTTATCCCTTCTCCAAGAACACCTCCTTGCATCCCAGCAGGTTTGCTGGGCCTGCATCCCACATAAATAAGCACCTCTGGCAATGATTTTATCCTTGTCAGGTTCTATGTTCTGTATAGAGATGTCAGGCACTGTTTTATCTCAACCTGGAAGCAGCTTCAAGTGCCTGTTGTCAGCAAAAGTTGAGACAAAAAGAACTTCAAAACAAATCAAAGTAAGAAAAGAGACAGGGAGCTCCACTCAAGTCAATCCTACTGTAATTTCTATTAATATTTCTTATCCAAATTAAGAAAATCAAAGGAAACCCTCCTCTCTACCCACCTCCTATCCCATCAGGTAATTCAGAGAGATGTGGTCAGTGCTCTTTATGAATTAGAAAATCTTTTCTGGGCAAGTCTGTAACTGACACGGAGCCATATTCAAACCATAATTTTGTTAAAAATTACAATTGTTAGGATTCTAACAGGGAAAAAAACCCACAGAAAACCATCACCTGCTCTTGTAAGGTGCAAATTTCAAACGTTAAGATTTCATTTTCAAAATAAAAAATCCGGGTGCTTTTCCTCCTCTTTGCTTTTTTACCTTGAATTTATTTCTCCTTTTTTTGTACTGCCCTGGAGAGAAGCTCAGACCAAGAGCTGGTACTTTGAGGTCTTTGGGAAAGCCTCCTCAGAGGAAGGAAACCAAACCTATCTTCATCTAGGGGTGGACATTTAAAAAGCATTAACAGTCTAAGATCCTGAAATAAGTCAGGGAAAGGATCTTTATGTGCTGAATCTTTTATTTGCTAGAAAAATAATATGCAGGAGATACCTCACTTAGGACAAGGAGCTGCCCAGTGGAGAAGTTGAGTTACAGCTGCAGATCAATCAGAACAAGCCCAGCTCTGTCTCCTTGTGCTCAGCATCCATCCATGTGAAGCAGTGAAACCAAAAGCTCTAGTTCAACCAGAGACCATGATTTGTGCACCCTGCAGAAGTTACATCCCTTAAGCAGAAGCAATAGGATCACAGTAAAAACAGGTGAAAACTCTGCTGGATGGTGGGTGAGAAAGGAGTGGGGACAAGAAGAGTATCCTCATGCCAGCCAGCAGACATCCAAGTCCAACACAGAGTCCTACATACTTATCTTTGCTCTCTCATCTGGGCTGTGCTCATCTCCCAGGTCAGTCCAGGGATCTCAGATAGATTGAGAGAGTTGGGGTTGGTCAGGCTGGAGAAGGCTCCCAGGGGACCTTCTGGGGGCCTTCCAGGATCTGAAGGGGCTCCAAGAAAGCTGGGGAGGGCCTTTTGAGGCTGTTGGGCAGTGGTAGGACTGGGGAGAATGGGTCAAAAGTAGAGGTGGGGAGATTGAGATGAGAGGTTAGAAAGAAGTTGTTGCCCAGGAGGGTGGGGAGACACTGGCCCAGGTTGGGCAGAGAGGTGCTGGAAGCCCCATCCCTGACCCCATTCATTTCCCACCCCAGCCCCTCGGAGCTGCCAGCTCACTGACCCAGTTTGGGAGGCTGGACACACACACAGCCCAGATCCCAAAGTTCACTCCTTGATATTTAATACCCGAGCTAAACCCTCTGCCATAAAGTGAATGCTACATTTAGAGAGGCACCTACAAATCTTTGTATTTTCTCCTCTTTTGGACTATTAAGAACATAATTCCACAGCTAGCACTGGCTGCATTAAGGTGCTTCTTGCAGCACTAAAGGAGTTTTTCTATGTCATTCTAAATTCTTGCACTAAAAATATCTCTGCAAGAGATAATCAGCTCTATCCTGTTAAAAAATCCTGCAATCCTCTAACTAAAGTACAGCAAATAAAATCAAATTATTGGGAGAAACGTATCCCTGTGGCCAGACAAAGAGTTAAAATGAGGGTTTGGGCTGCTCCATATGCATTGCATGCCCTCTCTGAATAGGATTATGCTCAAATTCCCTGCACTGGTAATTATTATATGTAAATACCAGAGTGGATTTGCCAACTGCATGGTTGTATCTGACATCTGCATATTTCTTCCATGCACCATAACTCTGCATGCAGACAGCTGCCTGCTTGTATAAATCTGCCTCTTCACTCCATCACTCTCATGAGTTGTGGTGTAAAAGCAGGGCAGGATTTGTGTCAAAACTGGGGAATTAAGGAGACTCACCAGGGCAACAGGCAGAGGCTGGGGAAGGTGTATTGTTTGTTCAAGGAGATGATCAGCACTAAAACCATAATGGTTCAGACAGCAGGGCCAGTGATACTGCAATTAAAGCTTTAATTTTTTTAAGGAAAAAGAATACATGCATTTAAAATTCCAACTCCCATCTCCAAGATTCCATTCTTGTCCAAGCTCTCGGTGTGTCTGAGAGGCCTGAGCTGTTCTGCCATTAAGAACTGGATCTGTAGGACACAGGTTAGAGGCACCCAACTGGCACCTCTTCCAAAGGCAACATATAATCATAGAATTCTTGGGTTGGAAAAAGCCTTTCAGATCATGAACACTCCAGGTCCATTAAACAGGGAAACTCTGAACTGCCTCAGAAATAAGAGTCAGTAACTACTGCATTTTATCTTGAAAAATGGAAACTATTACTTCACTCCAGAATTTATTCTGAAATAAAGAATTGAAAATATGAAAGTAGAAAAATATGTTAACAAAACTCATGCAATATTTCTGATTTTTCTTCTTTGATTTTGCTAAGAAATCACTTCACAGAGAGTTCTGGCACTTGGCTCTCGAGCGAGACACTTTCTTACACATCTTTCAATGAATGCAATAAATTTCACAAGCCTGCAAAGATCTACTCTAAATTTTGGAGACATGGGGCAAGGACAGGAAAAGCCTTCCTGAGAACACTCCTCAGCTGGTGCTGCAAGGATTGCCTAGAGAAAAACTGTGTTACTCAGAAATGCTGAACAAGAGGAGTATGGTAGAAACTAAAATGAATCAAGGACTCTTAGTGATCAAATGATTCATTGAAATGGAGGCATTAGAAGATTACTTTCAGTTTCTGGAAAATTATCACCTATAAACAAATATCTCCAAGAGTGATCTCAGAAGCCATCACAAAGGTGGCTACAGGTTTTTATGCATCAAGGCAAGAGAAGGAGCAATAAAGAAAGAAAAAGAGGATAAAAAAAAGAGGGGTGAAATATTACACCCTAGTCCTTGAAGGAATTTCAACCTAGAGGATACTCCTGCTGCCATGAATAAAGGAGGTGACAAGGTCTAAGACAAGGTTTCAAAAGCAGGAGGAAGAGAAAAGTGGAAAAAAAAATTGATAATTTTTCTCCTAGGAGCAAGTAGGATTCCGTTTGCCAAGGTTAGCTGACACAAGCACAAAAATGTAATAGCTATAAATTTGTCTCCAACAAGATCTATTGTCACTTTTGAGATGATGGAACCTGCTTTATCATCTGACTTTTAAAATATATACACAGAGCAAGACGTGCTCTTAACCTATAAAATAATCCGTGCTGGAAAGGAGCTCTGTGGAGAAGGACCTGGGAGTGCTGGGGGACAAGAGGTTAACCATGAGCCAGCAGTGTGCTCCTCATGGCCAAGAAATGGTCTCCTGGGGGCATGGAGAAGAGTTTGGGCAGCAGGGCAAGGGAGGGTCTCCTGCCCCTCTGCTCTGCCCCACTGAGGCCACCTCTGGAGTATTGGGGCCAGTGCTGGGCTCCCCAGTTCAGAGAGACAAGGAGCTGCTGGAGAGAGTCCAGGGGAGGCTGTGGAGATGCTGAGGGGCTGGAGCATCTCTGTGGCCAGGACAGGCTGAGAGCCCTGGGGCTGCTGAGCTGCAGGAGAGAAGCCCCAGAGGGGATCTGCTCAATGGTGCTCAAGAGCTAAAGGGTGGGGGCAAGAGGCTGGGGCCAGACTCTTGTGAGTGGTGCCCAGGGCCAGGCCAAGGGGCAGCGGGCACCAAGTGGAGCCCAGGAGGTTGCATGTGAGCAGGAGGAGCAAGTTGTTTGTTGGGAGGGTGTTGGAGCCTGGCCCAGGCTGCCCAGAGAGGTTGTGGAGTCTCCTTGTGTGGAGAGATTCCCAAGGGGCCTGGATGTGATCCTGGTGTCCCTGCTCTGGGGGAGCTGCTGGAGCAGGGGGGGGGCACCAGAGCATCTCCAGAGGAACCTTCCAACCCCACCATGCTGGGACTCTGGGATTCTGTAACACTGGGCTTGAAATTTTAGGAGGATACACATACCTGGTATGTATTACTTGAAACAGAAATAAAACCAGTCTCTGGTCAACAGTTTCCCCAAAGAAACATCATTTTCTAGAACGTGCACATGAAAGAATTCAGGCCATCTTACCCATGCAAATAATCCCACATAAATCGGCACCAAAAAGAAATTAAAAAACCACAGATACCTTCATAAAACACCAGTTGTACTGAACGCACAAACCTGAAACCACCACATGAACAAGGACCTTCCTACACGTGTTTAACATTTTAAAACTCCGAAGCAGACACTGGGTTTTTTTTCCTGATTCTGAAATGGTCCCTGCAGGAATATTTTTTAATGTACATTGCTGAAAAAAAATCCTGACTGTGAGGAGTTACTCTTGTTTATCATAGTCTAGCACAAGATTTCTAATAGAGAGCAAGATAATTCCATCACAAGGCTTGAAAAAGCTGCATTTGAAAGAAGCAAACTCCCAGCTAAAGGAGGTGATATCCTAGATAAGTGATGAACTTGGATATTGCTCCAAGCAGTTAAAAACTCAGCAAATGATCATCCTAAAATCATGTTGGAAAAGGAACTGTGTTAACAATTTCTTTCTCTGGTGTTGAAAAAACAGATTAACCTCAGCTGCTGAATCTCCACAGAGCTGCAATGAGGGGACACGTTATTACTGCAAGTGGTGACACTAATGATCAAGCCAGGAAAAAATGATAGCAGGTATTTCTTTGAGACATTCCTAACCAAACAGTGCTTTAAATAGAACTGTAAATGCTGATTTTATAACCACGTTGGTAACGTAATCCCAGCTCCTGGAGACCTGAACAGCACTCTGGGATTTCTGCTATGAAAATCCCAGTCTAGTGGGGATCTAAAACAATTGTACATGTTTCATTAATGCATTTTCCTAACCTCAAAAAAACCCCCAAACCACAGCTCTGGCTGTAATCACTATTATTTTCTGCACAAGCAATGATTTCATAATCACCTGAAGCAGCACTGAATAGAGTCAGGTATTTGATGTGCTTTACTCTTTACGTTGGGCGTGTAGCCCTTGGAAATAAATGGACTTTTGATTGATATTTTACCTGCCACAAGGATTCTGCCCAAGGGCCCTGGATGTTCAGATACAGGAAAAATACACACTCAACTGCCTTTCCCTCTTGAACAGTTTGCACACCTCTTGTAAAGTGTGTCTAAAGCAGTTTTAGAAATCATAGAATCATTAAAGTTGGGAAAGACCTCTAGGATCAAGTCCAACCATCAACCCAACACTATCATGACCACCAAACCATGTCCTGAAGTGCCACGTCTATGTGGTTTTTGAACCCCTCCAGGGATGGTGACTCCACCAAACCATGTCCTGAAGTGCCACGTCTACGTGGTTTTTGCACCCCTCCAGGGATGGTGACTCCACCCTGGGTAGCCTGGGCCAGTGCTTGACCACTCACTCTTTCAGTAAAGATTTCTTCCTAATGTCCAATCTAAACCTCCCCTGCTGCAACTTGAAGCCATCACCTCTTGCCCTATAGCTAGTTACCTGGGAGAAGAGCCCAACCCCAGCCTCACCACAACCTCCTTTGAGGTAGTTGTAGAGAGCAAGGAGGTTTCCTCAGCCTTCTCTTCTCCAGACTACTATGACCTGTAAAGGTGTCTTTAATGGGTGGTTGTGCAAGGACCTCAGGAACTCCTGCTTTGTTTGAAGCATCTCTCAGGACAGTTGGTTACAGCCACCTCTGGATGGGAACGATTCATTCCCCAAATTATCCCTCGTATAAACATGAGCTAAGTAAAGGAAGCAAAAATATATCCCAGTTGGAGAACCTGAGCCAAAAGGTAAGCTGAGCCCTTCAGCTGATGCATATTAAACAAACACTTGCAGGTATCATTACCCAAACCCATCCCTGGTGCCAACACTCCTGCCTTCAGCTGGAGAAAAGCTCCGTATCCACTGGAGGGTGAACGGAGAGAAGAGGCTCTACAGGAGCAGCTTTCCTGCTGTACTGCTCCTAATATGCAAGTCTCAGGACAAATCTTTATATGCCACTGAATTCCTGCTCTCTCTGCTTCAGCTGCACACAATTTTCCATGGGTTGCTCTCCACAGGACCCGTGCTGAGAACTCAGATGCACTTCACATGAGCCACGGAAAACTAACAGGACCAGGAAGCCACCAGCTCTGAAAAATCCAGGAGCTCTGGATGCCTTCAACCCCAGGAGAGCTCCCTCCCCTCCACCTCCTTCTCTCTGCCTTCAGTTTCATCTAGGGACTCCAAGGAGAGCCGTGCTGGAGACTTGGTTGAGCAGCCATGTACAGCAAATGGAAATACAGCACCAGAGAACCCACCAGAGGGGTGAGCAGAGGGCAGGGGATCCAGACAAGAACACAAAGACTGTCCCAAGGGGCAGTGCTGTTGTTTCCTCACTAATACACCGACTAAATACACTAATACAGAAATACAGGAGTAAATAAGAATCGTGTGGGAATAGAAGCCATAAGGGAGGAGATTTTCTATCCTGTTGGGACCACATTAGCTCATTTAATCACTCAGACCCTAAAAAGCATAATTTTACTGTGTGTGAGCTCAGGAAACCATCTTTACACCCTGAGCCAGGCCCACAGCCTGTCGTACCAAGGGAGACAGATCTGTACCAAGCAGCTGGGTTTCCAGAGCAGCTTTAATGTGGGCATTTTTACACAGAATTAGGTATCTCATTAGCAGAGGACACAACATGCATACCCAAGTAACAGGCCAGACCATGACTTTGAATTAAATCCTGATTACCAGGGAGCAGGAGTTGGAGCAAACCCCAAGTTTGCCTGGGAAGCTGCCAACTCTCTGCCCTATCTGCTCACCAAGGGCCATCAGGACAGCACAGCCCCTTCCAACTTCTCCATCCCACACAAAGAAGGTTTAATCCTGAGTCCTTGGCATTTAGAAATTCCTCCTTCCTCCCATCAGCTGGCCCCTGCACAGGGCTGTTGTACTCTGCATAAATGCCTCAGCCAGCTCAAGGATCAACAAGGGACAGTTTTTAATATGCCACTAAACAATGTTTAGGGAAGATTTAATCTCAGCTTTGAGCAGGGATTCACTGGGCAGGCCAGGACTCACTGCCTCAGTTCCCCACCAGTGAGGTGATGATGATGACAGAACTTAGCATTGCTTAAAGCTTAGTCCCAAGTAATATTGTCAGGATAAATCTGCAGCACTTGGGGAATTAAATGTACTGAGCAATGCACAGAAACAACCCACAAGCTGTTTTATTGTCCTACAAAGCGTTCAACAAATGAAGTATCTTCTCTGCTAAATCAGGGTAAAATTACTAAATTAGTTTTCCTCTAACTTTAGTTGCCTAAAAGGAGGAGGAATTTAATCCAGGTTACTTGTTCATTGGGTTAAAGAATTGGTTAAAAAGGAAATAAAGAAATCATCAGGCTGATTCATCCCACTCCAACAGAGGTCAGATAAATCACTTTTATACCTGGGCATAAAAAGAGCCAGAAGAACACTCAAAGAGCAGGCCTTTAAACTTAAACCCAACTCCTATTAACAGAGACTAATTTCATTTGAACCAAAAATCCAGACAAGCTTTAAATGTGGATGAACCTTTGATTGTCAGTTAATTTTTTCTAAGCCTTTCATTTCACTTTGAAATCTCACTGTTCCCACAGACCAGCTCGAATGATGGAGCATAAATTGCAGGTTTTTCTTTTCAGTCATGTTTCTTCCATAACTTAATTCATTAAACACAAAACAAACTCCCAATAACAAGCAGGTTCTGCTGGAGGTAGCATCCCAAAGCCTCAAGCTTTTGCAATAACCAAGCAGCTCACAAACCCAACGAGTATCTCACCTTTTATTCTCCTTTCTGTGCCACAACTGAACCCAGCCAGTGGGCAGAACACTTCTACCCTAATGAATCATTTGAGGCATTTAAAACATCCCTCCAACAATCAATTCAAGTGGCTCTACTGGGTGTCCCACATCATGGTGCCATCAGCCTGCAGCAGAGCTGGCAGAGGCATCAGTTTTTAAACAGTGCATTTTAGCAAAAATTTAATTATCATGCAAACAAAAGAAAAATTTAGTTACATGCTTATAACTCAGTCCTGAAAACCCCATCTCTAACAGCACCACTTCAAACTGATAACTAGGCTAAAAGGAAAGGAATTGCCTTCAAAGTATTTGCTAGCAAGCAAAGAATGGAGTTATTTAATCAGCTGAATTGTAATTGGATCAAAAGCTTCTGCCGTGTTTTTATTGCTCACAGGGCTTGGGAAAAGTTGCTTTTGCTCCCATTAATAACACACTATTTGATAGCTGCTGATTTGAGTTCAACTCTGCTCCTATTTCCATCCTCCTCGTGGGGGCAAAGGGAAGCACTAGTCTCGGAAAGAAAATTCTCTTGAGATTTGCCCTCTAACTTCAGTGACTTTTTATCCTCTTCATGTTTCAAACTCCTTTCTAAGAGGAGCCAAGGAAACGGCCCCAATGGCACAGGTCACCCAGGATGGCTACAGCTCGAGTGGATAATAGGAAGGGGAGCCCATTACACTGCTTATTTTTCCATTAGATGCCACTGAACAAATAGTGCTCAAGTAAGTGGAGTCTTGGCTTGATTCTCCTTTGTAATTAGAGCACTTCTCCAGTTCACAGCCTATCAAACCTCTCCACTTACTCAAAATACATTTTACTCAGCCTAGGAAGACTGAGATACCAGCTTGGTAATTCAAACCAGAATTCTGAGGGTTGGGAAGGGCATGACCCAGACAGGGCAGCACAAAAACCTGGGTCACAAGTATGGAGATGGCAAACAGAACAGAGCTGTGCACTGATTGTCACAGCACTAAAAATAAGAGGGAGCTGATAAACTTCAGAGGTAGAGGAGTAGAGTATATAAATAGGATTTCCACATTCTATGATACTATGATTCAGAATAATGGCTTTCCCTCCATATTCAGTATCCAGGAAACATCTTCTCTACTGCAAGCAAAGGTACACAAACAAAACCAGCAATAAAAGCATGCCACAAAGCTTTGCAGATCCCAGCCAGGCAAGGCAAAGGAGGCTTCTGGCCCTGGATAGGTAAATAAATATGAAAAAAAACCACACAAATAAGGCAGAGAAGGAATCAGAGAATGCACAGAAGTGACCCCTGTAAAAGATGACATTTGAAGTGAACATGGCACAGTGATATGAAAATATTACAAGAGCCTAGAGACAGAAATAAAAGTCCTACAGAATTAGCAAGCTCTTTAACAGGTGCTGCTGTAGGACTTCTCTAGTAGACAAGGCTTTAAAGTAAACTGTGTCATTTGGAGATCATAGGATTGTCAGGGTTGGAAGGGCCCTCAAAGATCACCCAGTCCCACCCCCCCTGCCCTGGCAGGGACACCTCCCACTACATCAGTTGCTCACAGCCCCAGCCAGCCTGGCCTTCCAAATGTCCAGGGATGGGGCTTCCAGCACCTCTCTGCCCAACCTGGGCCAGTGTCTCCCCACCCTCCTGGGCAACAACTTCTTCCTAACATCTGATCTGAGTCTACCCACCTAGTTCATAGAGCTCTTCACACTAACACCACATAAACATCCCCAACATGCCCCAATGCCACACCAGAACTCATGTTCAGCAAGTTACTGGTGCCTCTGAAAGACACCAAAGCCCCCAGGACATGGGAACACAAACTGTAGTGGCCTCAAGCTGCCAGCCCATGAGCTGGAGAAGAAAAGGGAGGAATAACCTGAGAGGGGCTGAGCACAGAGTGTGAGGGTGGCAGAAGAAATAGGAAGGTGAAGCCCCACAATAGCCGGGTGTCAACCTGGGGGTCTGGGATCAGCTGCTGCCTTAAAGTGATTGATTTGAACTGAGCAAAGTGTCTTGTCCCCTGAGGTCCAAACATAAATCCAGCCAAGCCTCTTTCAGCAGAGACCCAAAAGCACTCTTTTAAATTGTGCCTCATGTTAGAAAGGTATTTTCAAGGGGAGGAATAGAAAAATAAATATTTTAAGACTTCTCTCAGCTGCAGGTACATTTCCATGTTTTACCTGCATGACAAAATGCTGCCAGGTTTGTCCCCCAACTCTACACCAAGCAAATCTCTTAATTCCATGTAGTCAATTCAGCATTATTGTAACCTCAGAGAAGAGAATCACCTTCTTCCCTGCCAGCTTCCAAGGACTATCTTCTCTAACAGGAAAAAAGATTTTTTTTTAAAGGGTTTTCAAAGAAACACAGAAATATTCAAGACTAATCTGTAGAAAAGTAACAGCCTCCAGGTAAGTACCAGATGAAGCCCCTCTTGCCAGCAGAGTTTCCTTGCAGGCACCGTGTTCTTCTCCTCTAGACAACATGATGCCACCCACGCAGCTCCACACCAAGTTCTCACCCAGTGACTTCTTACCACAATCATAGAATCATTATGGTTGGAAAGGAACTCCAGGATCAGCAAGTCCAACCTTCATCCCAACATCTCCCTGACCAGTAGACCACAGCCTCAAGTGCTACATCTACTTGTTTTTTAAATCCCTCCAGAGATGGTGACTTCAGCACCTCCCTGGGCAGCCTGGGCCAGTCCCTGACCACTCTGTCAGTGAAGAACTTCTTCCTCAAGTCCAATCTAAACCTCTCCTGGTGCAACTTGAGGCCATCACCTCTAGTTAGAAGGAGAAAGGCAGGAGTCTGAATTATTGCTCTTCCATATTTCTTTGTGCTGTTTTATCCCCTTCTGAAAGTTCTCTCCCCAGGGCACCCTAAGCACCCTTTCCCTGGGGGTGCTCATACCTTCCAGCTGCTCTCAGAGAACTTTTACAGTCCAATTTTAAAAACTGTTTAGTCAAGCCATTCATACTTTGTCACTTTAATCTCTCCTTTATAAATCAAAGCCTCAATCTCCATCATTTTTCCTGTCCTTCCCCAGCAGTCTATTCCTTCTTACTTTCTCTTCTCTTTGGCAAGCTGATAAAAGAAGATAGCAAATATTTGGACGTGTCCTACATTCTGCAGACTGGAGCAGTCACTTTGTTGTACTTTTCTGACCTATTACCTTGTTTACCCTGCCTCTTCACCTCATTCTTCTGCTTAAAATCTCTCCAACCTTCCAGCAGGGAAAGGATAACCAGATAATCAAAATACTGAATAGTAAAAAGGTCAACATAATATTGTATGATACCTGAGCTACTACAATGTATTAGGTATTAAAATTCTTGTATCTCACACTCCTGAGAAAAGAGCAAGAGAGAAAAAGAGCAAAGGATGGAGCATTAATCTAATCAAGTGTCAAAGACTGCAATGAAAGAGGAGAAAGACATGCTCTGGTCTACATATCTTTTTGCTCTGATTTGTTTGAGGGTTTTTTCCTAAGGAAATGGATTTCCTCTTATCTGCTCTGAGCTAAATATTTGGAATAAAGCAGTCGCTCAAAAAGATCCTAAATAGGGAAGAAAGTCTGGCCTGGAATAGAATCAGCTGAAAGACTCTGCTTCACATAACTGAAGTATTTACTCCACCACATCCTTAAGCCCCTGTTAAGATCAGGGCTGGTCTTATGGTGATAGGACATAGACCAAAATGAGCCATAGGAAGAAATGACCTTTCACGCAGAGGTTTTCAGTGGCAACAGGCAGGGCAATGATGGGAGGTGATTCTTTGCTATTCACACTCAGGAAAAGGGCTCTGAATTGCTGAAATTCCTGCAGAGAGCTTCAACAGCACATACACAGTGGTTGTATTTGCATTAAATAATGGCTGAATAAAAAAATCTGCATTTCTAGAAATCACTCACAATGTTACTGCTTAATATTGGATAATGTAACACCAGGTCTCTGGGTAAGACCTGAAGTTCTCCATGAAATGGTATCTAAAGCTGCTTTTCTACTTTTTTCAAAGGTAATAAAAGTTACAGCACTTCCAAAATAAAACAGAAATCTGTTTTGCCACTTCAAACTGTTATAAAAGTGTTGAAGTGCATAAACATCAAAACACATATTAAAAAGTGTATAAAAATCTCCAAACATTTCAGAGTTGTGATTACCCCTTTTTGTTACATCATATTTTCAACAGAAAATATCATTTAGCTGTTGAAACACACACAGAAAAAAGTCAATTTTTAAGACGTTTACAGAATCTAATTTATCCATCAAAGCAATAAGAAATGAATGATTTGTTCAACAGAAGAGATTCAGGTTTCTCTGTCCTGCTGCAAAGGGGATGTAACAAGGTATGTTACACACATGGCTCTTTTTCCAGCCCTGCCCCTTGTTTATACTCTTTGCAAGGTCAGAAATGACCCAAACACCCAGTTTTAACTGCATTTATGTGGTTGGCAAGGTCAGAGACAGCACTCAGGCTGTAAGGGAACTGCTGAACAGGGATGAATTCAGCCCTTTGACTATACATCTGCTCCAGGCTGGAAGCTTTGAACTGAAGAGGGAAAGGCAGTGGCAGCAAACCAGGACTTCATTAATCAGTTAAATTCATTTTTCATAGGAGCCCAATGACTATCCAAGGGAGAGTTTAATGCCAAGGGAACAGTGGAGCAAACTCACATGTGAGGATGTGGAGGAGCCCTCTCAAGCTGGAGACGTTGCTGCTTTCCTGCCCAACAGTCCATCCTCCAGGTGAGAACACATCTGATTCTGTAAGAGAAGAGAGGTCACTGCCACAACATGAACAAAGAACAAACTCCTCTCAAGTTTGGCTCTTTAACATTCAGCTGAGGATTTTATCTGTGCTTTCCAAGCATGTCAGCAAAGCTGATACAGCCAGGGCTCCAAAGGGGGTTAGGGAATTAGAAAAGGAGTGTTCTGAGCTAAGAACTGACTCTCTTGGGTCCCTTAAGGTATCACCAGTCAAGCACTGGCTCTTATTTCATCCAATATCCAGCAGCAAAACCCACCCTGGACACAGCAGGTTTGCAATATTGTGCAGCCCAATGTCAAATGAATAGAAAATCATCACAAAAAATGATTTATTCAGCACTTTTCCTGCACTTCAGAAGCTGAAAACGTTTTAGAGTTTACTCAAAGTGATTCACCAAAGATATTTGACAATTATTTTTAGGTCCAAAATTAACAACGTGGGAGCAGTTACTCAGAGCATCATGGAAATTATTTATGTTTACAATTTGTGAGTCCCAGGATGACAGGATGGAAGAAAAAGGAAATTTCAGCTCCATTTATATTCTGCCACGTTCCCTGTTTAACCATGGACAAGCTGCAATCCTCACGGAGCTTCTCTTCATTCTCTATGTTGCTTTGGGCCAAACTCCCTCTGGGTAAGTGACTGCAGGATTTGTTTTCTCTTTTAGGGTATATGCAAAAAATGTGTCACTTGGGAACCTATCAAGAAATTTGCTCCAAGCCCTGAGGAATTGAAGAGTCACCCTTTGTAAGGTAAACAGCCCTCATTTACTACATTAAAGCACATGAAGAATTCATGGCAGATAATGCTATGATATACCAGAGAAGACAATTAAGAGGTGACAAAGCACTTATGATACCCAGAAGAGCTGGCAGAGCACGTGAGATGATCATTACCTAAGAGAATATGGGATATTATGGACTGCCATATGCTTGTTCCTCTTATGTGTCTGTTTGAAGTTGGAGGAATACACTTCAATTTATTTTTCCTGAGCAATGTTAAATTACAGCACCCAAACCCAACGTCTACAGAATGACTTAGATGCATTAATTACCATGTAAAAATTATCTTTAAAAACATTCTAGTAACAGGTAGTTATGAGGATCTGGGGGTTTTTAAATCTATATAGCATCATCCATAAAATACCTAGCACAGATGGCAGCAGAAGATGAAAAGCTAAAGGAAGGACATTTCCAGATGACACCAGCAGGTCCAAGAGAGATGATTTCTGGTGGGTTGTCCCCTGTGCAGCACAGCCCAGGGACTGCTCCTCTCTCTGGATCTTTTACAATTCCACACCCCAAAATCCATCTGCCTGACCCAAACCAGAGCCAACAGCCTCAGCTTAAGGTCACACCTGCCTTGGGTCCTGTGTTTCTCCAAGGTAAAGCTTCATCAAGGGCACTGTGAGGGCTGGGATGTGGAGGGAGCAAGAGAAAAGGGAGCCTAGAACTCATCTATCACCCAGGAGAAAACTGAAACCATTGTGCTGCAATTGGAAAGAAAAAACCAGCCCAGGTTTCTCCCAAAAGCTGCTTCCTCTCTAAATTTTTCTTCATTAGAATATTAAAAGCAGACAAAAAAACAACATCCCCATGATTTGTGTGAGCCTTTGATGTTCCATTTTATTGAAACCACTTTCCCCTTCACTTCTCAGATAATAGCTCATTAATAATTTCTTTTTGGAAATCATGGTTAAATAAGAGTGGAAACAGACAATAAATTTCTAGATAAGTAACTTGAAAAGAGATAATCAATAAAATCCTGGGTGGCAATAACGCTACCATATTAAATTTATGGCATCTGTTTAAACAATACTTTCCTTCCTTCATTATTCTAAATGTTGCTTCAGGAGGTCTTTTTATAGACTGTATTTTTTCTTTTATGGTAGGACTGTAAATAGGCCGTTAAACTAATATTTTGGTACATTCAGCATGCTGAGCTCCATTTTATGGACTCTTTCAATAAAAGCTCATTGAAACTTCAAATGGCCTCTTACAGCTTGGAAACCACAACTGCAGAAATCTCCTTCCCTCTAGACCCAGGCTCAATGTAGCATAAAGAGAAGTCAGAGCACTTCACACCAGTCCTGTCAGGGGGAAAAATGGGGAAATGGTTTAACAAAGAACCAGAGAATCATTTTGGCTGGAAGAGACCTGAAGATCATCAAGTCCAACCATTCCCCATCCCTGCCAGGGCACCACTAACCCCTGGCCCTCAGCACCACATCTCCAGCCTTGCAAACCCCTCCAGGGATGGGGACTCCACCACTGCCCTGCCCAGCCTGGCACAGCCCTTCACAGCCCTGACCAACAACAAATTGTTCCTCAGCTCCAACCTCAACCTCCCCTGGGGCAACTCAAGGCCATTTTCTCTTCCCTAGCAGCAAAAGTCTTTAGTTCCATGTCCAGGATGAACACCAGAGCACAGGGAACCCTCCTTGTTCAAGAAACAGAAGGTTAGACAGAAAACTATTTTGAAAAAATTAAAATTCTTCTTCATCTCCACACACACCAGACACCCTGCCCTCTCTTCCAGAGACAAAGAGAAACCCAAATGCTCAGAAAAGATGCTAAACACATCTCCAGCTTTCAGGTGTGCCCCTGTCCCTCTCTGTTGGAATTTGGGTGTTTCTCTCCATCTCACCTGTGGGAACACCCCAGTTTAGGGGCAGGGAAGCAGCAGAGAAGCCAGAAGCTCAGCCCAAAGCAGGAGGAGGAGCTGCCTGCAGAGTATGGCAAGAACCATCTCCCTTTGTCCCTTCCCACTGCTACTCCAGGCATACAACAGGTTCAACATCACACAGGGCACCAGGAGCACACCCCGACCAAATCCTGACTCTTCCAGCAAGACCTAAATGCAGAGCAGACACAAAGGCTGAATTTTATGATGCAGAAGGGTCAAGTAAATATGCAGAAGATGTAGCCATAGATGTAAATAATTCTCTGCATTTAAACATCAACTTTTTCCTTTGGGATGGTGTGTGTAGGGCTTTGGGGTTCTTCTTTGTGCAGGGTCTGATCTCCCCTCTCTGCTTGTACAGCACTGAGCAAGCAATAGTAATAATACAACCAAGTAATAGTAATAATACAAGAGAGATAGGAGTAGGAAAGGGCTTTGAGCAAGTGCTTTTCACTTCTTGGAAAAAAAGCAGCACTGAGAATCATTCAGGTTGGAAAACACCTCCAGGATCATCAAGTCCAACCTTCATCCCAAGTCCCAGCCCCTGTCCCAGCTCCCAGGCTAGTGCAGTGATTTGCTCTCCAGCCTTAACCCATCTCCTAAAAAAGCAAAGCTGGGTATTTATGTCCCAAGTGTCCAGGTTTGCTGCAATCGGGAAACAAATAAAAGGAAATGGAGGGTATTAACTCTCTCTGTTTCTTATTTTTATTGTCTTTATTGATCAGGGGAATCAGTGGGAGGGAGGCAACTCGTGTAAGGGCTCTCTGGATTTCTCTGCATGGAGGTGTCATGGTCTGTGTTCTGCCCCAGGTGGATGAGTTCTGCAGGATTTAAAGGAATAAATAAAAAAACTACAACAAAAAAGAAACCCAAAGCATTGCCACTGAAAAAAAATGCAGGTATTTGGTAGTTTTGAACAAAAAAGTAATTTAAAAAATGTTTAAATGGCAAAATTAAGCATGTGCATGTTTGAATCTGATTTTTTCTTGATACACCCTATGAATTCAGTGCTCCTCTGACACACTTCTCCACATAATTACTTGCAGAAACAGACTCAAGAGATGTCATGAGAAAGAACAGGGGAAAAAAATAACTTATGGGCTATTCATAATTTTGCAATTTGTTGTGGTTGTTGCAAATGTGAAACAAAAATCAATTTTCCTATTGACATTCCTCTCCCTCCAAAATGTGTATATTCTGCTTTATTGCCAGTGGTTTGTCTGTTATGGGCTCTGGCATTGATTTTCCCTTTTTTTGGTAAAGATAAAACCCATTCATTTTGGGAAAACAGTGTGAAATATTACATCAAGCATGCAAGGGAACCAGGCCCCATTCTGGGGATGAGGTTGGATTTCTGCAATA
The DNA here is from genome assembly GCA_013401335.1 of Brachypteracias leptosomus. Classification (NCBI taxonomy): domain Eukaryota; kingdom Metazoa; phylum Chordata; class Aves; order Coraciiformes; family Brachypteraciidae; genus Brachypteracias; species Brachypteracias leptosomus. The sequence goes on from VYZX01000802.1 coordinate 472,986, forward strand.
TTTCTATGTAGAAAATAAATTGACACCACTAAGAGTAGCTGAAGATCAAAGAGGATCATTTGTAGAGTGGCTGGACAGCTCTAATGAATTTGATAATAAGGGTCTGGGGAATTTGCACAGGCACATTTGCATGGTAATGGTCAGGCTGACATTGCACTGGGTGTGAAGGACCTGGGAAAATGACTGATGATGGATGGAAGGAGCTGGAGAGCAAGGTGTGTTTGTCAGGCTGTCTGCTACAAACCAGCACCTTTGGACTAATGCCTCTAAGTACAGAATCTCTGGGTATTTATTAAAAACACTCAAGTTGATTTTTTCGTGCTACTCTACACTAAAAATACAGTTTTGTGCAATCCTCATGGAGCTTTTGTGCTTGGAGCCTTCTGAGTGATTGGAAATGCAATGGGAGTTCAGTTCCCTCAGGGTATTTTAGCCTGTCTAGTTGACCTTGGGCAGACCCCCAGAGGACTGGGGTACTGGTGGGTTGCCTTTGGTGGCCAAGTCCTTTTAAGAAGTTCCCATTCTCTCTCCTTTCCTTTCCTCTCCAGTCTTTCCAGTCATGCTCTGTGGTGCCCCCATATGGTCCTACAGCCCATATGCACAGAGCTCTCTTACAGCCTTAAGGCACACTCACAGGTTCTGGAAAAGTACAGGAATTTTGTTTTCCTTCTTTCCTCTGGCTGTAGAGAGCTTATCCTTTCTGAAACCTCCAGGAGGGTTGTGGATGCTCCATCCCTGGAGGTGTTCAAGGCCAGGTTGGATGGGGCTTGAGCAACCTGCTCTAGTGGGAGGTGTCCCTGCCATGGCAGGGGGGTTGGAACTGGGTGATCTTTGAGGTCCCTTCCAACCCAAACCATTCTGAGACTCTATGAAATAGAGACCTTAAGAGGAGTCACAAATAGCTGATATGAGAACAATGAAATCCCAGACTGGAACTGGCCCCAGATTATCACAAGGCACAGGCAATTCTATATTTAATTTACTATCTTTTGTTTGCTCTTAAATGCATCAAGGAGGTTAAATACCCAATCAACCATCATAAAAAGTAAACATGCTAAAAACCTGAGTTCTAATCACGTCAATAACATCCTAAATGAAAGCACAAAGAATAAACAGAGCACAGTGAAACATCTCTTAAAGAATTCATATCCTAAAGCCTGTGTTCCTACACCTAAGCAATTTTTACTATGTTTTGCCTGTAGCAGCATTTCAGTAGCACAGAAAATTCCACAGTATCATACCCACACATCCCTCCTCTCCTCACTCAGGGTAAAGTATTAATGTATTGTAGATGGTTTTTTCTTCTAACAAGTCTAATGCAATTTGACCTGGCTACTTCTGGGAGTAGCAGCCTGAATAAATCTCGTCTCTGTCACGTCAGCAGAGCCTGACAGGGCAGGAGGAGCTCTGAATATTCCAGGTTTGAGCAGCAGGTGCAGCCACACACACCCCACCAGGGAAAGGCAGCACCTCCTGAGCAGGGCAGTATTTTCTCCTCGTGTCAAAAGGAAGGGAAAGGAAACCAGGCTAAGAGAGGATCTGAAGGATGAATAAGGAATCCCAGGCATAATACCAGAGTAGGGAAAAAAGTAGGCAAGTATTTATTCTTACAATATACTAGATACTGAACCATCATCACATTAGTGGCTGTTGTGACCACAGATTATAGAGGATACTAACTCACAACTCTACCTACCACTTAACACTATAATAGGAGAGGAAACTAGACAGACCTGACACTGAAACAACAATTTCTGAATTAATTTCCCAGGCAATTCTTTCTCATTCCAATCTGGCAGCTCAGTTTTACCACAGAAGTATATAAATAATAAACATGGGCTGCTTGATCTTGCTCTGCAATCATGTCTCCCTCCAAAACAAAAATTAAAAGAAAGTAGAACCAAAAAAACATTTGGCAACAAAATGATGCTTGATGTCGTAGGTTGGGGTGACACCAGCAACTTTCCCTCAGCTCTCAGCATCATGGGTGGGTAAGAAACATGTCAGCAATGCAGGTCCATTGCTGCAGCTACCCAAAATGTGATTTAGCCACATGTGATTAGTAAAGATCAATATTATTTTATAAATAAGGCCACCAACAGGTCCCTCCCAGCCAAGGGGAATGGAGGAATGTGTATTTTGACAGAGGAACAAGCCCAGAAAGCTCTGCTCAGAGAAGTCTTTGGGCTCATGCTCCAGGACCAGATAATGGGCTCGTCATGTCACGCAGGGATGGGGCCTCCACGGTGGGTCCAGTGGCAGCTAAATGCTTACAAGGACACAGATGTCCTTCTGTTTTCAAATTCAGCCTCACAGCATATTTACAAACAGCTGCTCGGGGTGTATTTGTAGGAATAAATGTTCTGGTCTAGAGTGAGGCTCCCACCCTGGGCAGAGGGGTCAGAACATAAAAGCCTCTGTAGTAATTCACCTCCTAGATTAAACAGCTCTGCTCAAGGGTGAAGATCTAGCTGGGCACCAACAACAATCAGGGGGAGTTTGTTGTTGGCATAAATGAATCCACAATGATGTCCCCAGGCTCCCGTTCTCACAAAAAGCATTTTGTGTATTATATACAAATACAAAAGTATTTATATTTCATGTAAACATGAACCAGAGAGAACGAGCCTGGCACTGATTTAAGGAGGTCCCTTCATGTTAAGCATTTGCTGTGTTGAATTAGTGTGTTTCCAACCAGACACTGATGGCACAGGAATAATTGTTGTCTACTCAACACTGACTCTTCCCAGCAAGGTGGGAACCTACCCAGAAAATCTCTGTGCTGCTTCCAATGGCAATCAAAGCATCCACCAAGAGCCTGTGGCCAGACAGGTCTCCTGAAAGTATTCCCATCAAACTCCCTTTGATATGAAGCAAGCTTGGCCACAGAAGCCTGGGAACAGAAGCTATCAACAAGAATCAGAGAAAAATAAGGCTAATAAATGGATTTTAAAGTTTATAATTATCTCTGTATTCAGGAAAAACACGCTGGTAAAACTTGGCCAGCTCAAGGGGTCTTTTATCTGCAGATTATAGGTTCAAAGCCAACTTCTGTTAATAGCCATTTGAAGTTCATTTCCATTCACAAGCCATCAGGTGTCACACTCAGGTACAAGTTTTGACACAAAACTAGCTGCAGAGGTGAAAATTACCTTGGAAATATCTACAAGAAAGAGACTGACACTAGGAGATAATTCAAGTGATGACCCAACTTTATCATCCTCCTGCATAACAGGATTCTTTTGATACTATGGAGATGAAAATAAATGAAAACTAGTAAGGACTGTTCTATAAATTAACCATTATTATATAATGGTTTATGTATATGAAAAAAATTAAATGTTATTATATATTATCTATTATTATCTACTATTATTATTATATATTTAAACATTATAGGCAATATTAGATCATACTAAATTATTAGCAGTGATGATTATTGCCTCTCCTGGACAAGCAATGAGTTACAGCATTCAATAGGAAGTATCATCATATTCCTACATGAAACACCCCAGAATGCTAAGGAGGTAACCTTCATTAGGAAGGAAGAGGCCTGATGAAGGCCAAGAAGCACCCTGACTTCTTCCAGACTCAAATGCAACCCCAGCAGCTTTGTCTGATCTGCTGTTTGGGCTGTAATCTGCTCAGAGAGAAACCTCTTTGCCATATGATGATTTATTTTTAGCCATACAAAATCATTACAGAAATGAGCACGGTAGGAATCCTCTGCTGTAAGGAATGGCAGGACTGAAATACATATAGGCTGGGTTTAGGTGCATCAGACTTCAGTGTGATTATGAAGCATCAGTGGGGATCCAGGAGCTGGGATTTATACACCCAGAAGGAGGCACCACAAATGATTGTGAGTGTGGTTTAATGGAGAGAGGGGCAGATTTCAGAGGTGGGGATTCTAGTCCCAACAGTTTAACGTATATCTAGGTAATGACGTTGCCCTGATGTGCTTTGAGGAGGTTAAAGAAAAATAAAGAAAAAAAAAAAGATGCATAATAGTAGCTTTTAGCATATCCTATGAAATCAAAGAAATCCAGAGGAAGTAAAGAAACAGCATTGTCACAGTATCTTAAAAATGTGAAGTGGGATGATCTTGTCAGCCTGGGCAAGGGCTGTTAGAAGAGTTAATATGAGATGTGATTAAAAAAGCTAATATTCCAAATGTCAATCATACCCAGTTATGGAATATAGGCCTGGGTCAATTACTGCTGGTTTTACAAGATTATACAAACAGATGACAAAAGCAAAATGTTGATCCAATCTACACAGACATCGGTAATAACTCAAGTTGCTGTCCTGAGCTAGTTAACTACTTCATTAACAGCCTAGGACAGACCCAAGTGACCATCATCCTGACACAGACAAGGCTTAGAGAAGTGGTTTCTGACAGAAGATGAATAAGAAATTAAGGAAAACAAGGGAATAAATCAAAGAAAATGTGATTTTAATTTCCTGCTTGTGCCCTGGGGGCACATTTATGTGAAAATACTTTCACCAACAGGACCAAGCTCTGGGTTTTCCCCAAGCTCAGAAGGGTTCTTGTTGGACACAAGCAGGTGAGTGACCTCCAGGTAAGGAATTTACAGCAGGGGAATGGTTTTCTTCAGCACAAACTGATCATGTAGCTCTCTCCCCTTCTGTATCTCTAAATGATTAATACACCTTGTATCCTATAAATAATTGGGGCCCAACCTGAGAGGGGCTGGTTAACTCCATGACACACAAGGGCTGGCAAATGCTAATCATGAGTTGAAGTTTCTCTCAGAATAAACTTTCCTCATGGTTTCTTCCTCTGCATGCAAATTTCAACAACCCTCATACTGTAATTAAATTAGCATTGTTTATGCTTTAGAGTATTTAAAGTCTGAAATTACAGGCAATAACTATAAAATAGAGTGATAATTAATGATAATAACTCATTCCTGCAGAAACTGGGCTGACGCGCCGCAGTTACGACACTTTTTATTCCCAACAGCTACTTTATGGTACTTGAAATTACTTAGTAATTCTCCTAAGCTAATTTTTATTACTCTGCAAAACTTTCAATAGTACAGGGCAGGTTATTTGTGTTCACATTTCATTTCCTAGAGTTTTGGATCATTCCTGACTTTCTCTGTGGCACTAAAACCTATCAGAGCAGTGGATTTGACCATGAGCAGACACCTTGTCCAGACACCAAAGACCTTGGACTGAGGTTTTATGTTATGTGCTGCTCCACGGTGCTGGAGAAGCCTCTCTGGGGTCTGGGCAGACCCTCTGGCCATGCCCAGCCAAGCAAGTTCCTTCCCTGAAGCAAACTTCTCACACAACTTTGGCCAACAACAACAAAAGTCTACAGGAAGTCTGAGCCTAAATTCTCCTTGTTGTAAAAGCTGGTACAGCATCTAAATCTTCCGAAGTTTTTTTGTGTTTTAGCATGGAACAAAGCTTTAAATCACAGAGACTGCAGTAAAATTGCTTTTGCTTTTTAAAAAATAGGGCCTCATACAGCACCAAGTCGAGGGCAAGAGCTCAGCATGGCAGCAACAGCAGCTGAGGGATGGTTAGAGACACTCCAGAGAAAAACTATTAACTCTCCAAACTCCAGACTCCCAAAACCACAGGAGTGAAAAGATTCTGAATGGTCTGTCTGTTTTGATAGAGATCTGATATATTTTAAGCTTCTGTGTATACAAATAGTACAGTTGTTACACAGTGAGAAGACAAGAAATATTAACCATCAGTGTGTCTGTGCCTTCCAGCTCTGGGTTTATGAAGTCAATAGTGGGTTGCAGACTCTCTCAGATGCAGCTATAGCCTTCAGAAACAAATCCTTCACTCCAAACGAGTGCCAGCTCCCTGCAAAGGTGGAATTCCTTTATCCAACACCTAGATCTAAACTTTTGCTCAGAGAATTCACTCCCCAAATATTTTTTCTATTTCAAGTTCTACAGCTGCTAATGAGTCCCTCATACGAGATGGGACCCACAGCTGCTGTAAATCCATAGATTTCAAATGAGGGAGTTTGAAAGAACAATGAGCTGGGGCTGCCACGCCACACAAATTTATACAGGAACACCCAAACACCACTACTAGGAGCACTACTTTCTATTGCCAGGGGTTGATCTGAGAACTGCTCTGCAGAGGAACTCCACACACACCATTTTCTAGCACATGAACTGTGCTTGCATTGATGTACACATAAACCCTTGTATATGCATCAAGTGAGGAGGAAGTGCCACCACCAGCCCACCTCCTGAAGGCAGCTAAACCTCTATTTACCTAAAACCACCTACATTTATGAAAGGAAGCAAAGGGTGAACAAAAGTTCTCAAAACCAGAAGGATCAGTTTTGCTACGTGTCAGTGATTTGTATGACCTGAGGCAAGACAGGTTCTCCCCGCCTGGAAATGCCTAATAAAAGGCAGGTGCTGAAGAATTTATAGCCCAAACAGACAGGATCAATACAGTGTGAGACTCCCTGCTTGAAAAGTGAGGAGAACCAATTGCTAACATCACAGCCCAGAGCCAGGGTAGAAGAGCTGAAGCTGCTGGACCAACACTCCTCAACAGCCAGTCAGCTAGCCAGGAATCCATGCTACTTTTCCTATACCAGAAGGATTTAAATCCAATTAGACTCTCCACTCTGTTGGCAATCTCTGTATTTCCATCACACTCCTCACTGTGGTATCTCAGCATCTGTTCCAGGAAACCTTTGTGAGCAGGGCCAGGTCATTCACTGTACATCCAGTCGATTAGTTTAGGAGTGGTTAGAGATTTCCACTTTTGCAAAAGTAGTTTCTTGGCAACTAATAGAGCTCTGAGGAGACATCCCTCTTGATTAGAGCATAGATCTTTCCTCTGACGCTCCTGAACTTTTTATGGTTGGTTGGAAGTTCTGCAGGCACAGAAGAGAGGAAAAAATTCCCTTTCTCCACTGACAAATGAACATTTAGCTGCTGCTGCCCCCTTGCTTCTCAGCTGGACACAAAGAATGTACTGGTCAACTCCACACCAGTCATGCTTGGGCTGAAAACACCTATGCAAGGAGCACGAAATAGCTACAAGGATTTTACTCCTACTTTGCCCTAGTATGAGTGATCTGTAGGGTTAAACAGAGCCCTTAGTGCCCGCTGGCATCAGAAGGAGCAGTTTCTCCTTCATCTGGTTGGAAACATCTCAGACACTGCAGAAAGCTGCTCTCAGAGCTGAGTGTTTGCTCTCTGGGTTGAAATGGGGACTCTGTGGTTAGTGATCCCAGCTTCCTCCAGCCATCCCTTACTTCCCAATTCTCAAATTCAACTTTGATTTGCTCCATTTCTGTGAACAAACAAAAGCCTTTGGGGTTCAAGGACCTGGACTAACAAAGATGGTATTTGAATCTCTTTCAGCTAATCCAGCTCATTTGGACTGGAATGGGTTCAAAGAAGGAGCAGTTAAACAACAGGCACTTGATCAAATATCTCAGGTATAAAAAAGGTAGATGCTGGAGGTGCACAAGGGGTTTTAATCCCTCCAGCCAACACGGCCAGAGAAAGCAGGGGCAGTAAACCTACCCCATGCTCTCACTTATTCCTGTTTTCTTCCTCTGCTAACAGAGATCCACATCAGTCCAGCAGCACTGAATCCTCTCAGGAGCATCATTTCAACTGTGCCCCTTCCTATGACCAAGGAGAGCTTGTGACTCCCCCAGGCATACGTCAAGATCTCCCAGAAGGGCAGCACCCTCTCCCCAACACTGGTGTGCTCAGAATCCAGAGCTGGATCCAAAGCCTTATTGAAGCCATAGCACCTACAAAACGCAGCCAATTTCCAGATTATCTCCTGTGTCAGCTGGCAGAGAGGGAAATTTCTGTTTATTTGCAAAGCAGGTAGAGCAGGAACATCATTGGTCCCAGCTTCCTCAGGCTGTGCCTGCCAGTACCTCATCCACAACTGGGCTGAATTCCAGCCAGCAATGGGAGGATGAATGGGGCTGCATCCTATTATCAGTCCTTGGAGCCACACAATCCCCTCAGTTTATGAGCTGTAAAATAAGTACCTCTGCCTAGTGCCTTCCTAGGGCAAGCACCTTCAGCTCCAAAACCAGCAGAGCTCTGCCAAGGTGCACTGCAGAGAGCACAGGAGGCTGGGGAGGAGCTGCAGGGCTGGGAAGGGGACACAACCACCACAGAACCCCTCTGGCAAAGGGACACAACCACCACAGGCCCCTCTGTAAATGGGGCTGAATGGGAAACAGATTTCCTGGCATTACTGCTGCTCAGATGGGAATGGGAAATGGGATTATGTTGGGTTATTTTCTAACTGTTCAACTAAAAATCCTATGTAGGGCAATTGCAGACATTATTATTTCTATTTTGTCTCATCCTAAACGTTCAAAAGATTTCCAAACCTCTAAAAAATACATCACTCATCAAATCTATAGGATATCCCTAGGAGTGGGTGGATTTTACCCTCTAGCATTCTCCTCTTCAAACCTTTTAAAAATTTCATACCTTTCAACACATATGTTACCAGTTGAATAGAGAGAAATCAAGCTCCAGATGAGAAGAAAAGAAACCACATATTTGTTTTGAGTTCCATTAGAGCAGAGAATGGATTTCTTCTCCCATTTCAGAGACAGGGATGAGAAATGACATTATCACACATATTCTTTTTCTGCCTCCTTACCCCCCAATAAACAAAAGAAATATGGTAGAGATGACTCTCCCACCACCTCAGCCTGGAGAAACATTTACTAGTTCATTGAAGGGACAGAAAGAAGAAGCTGGAAAGCAGAGATACAAAGAAAGCTTGTCCATACCAATATTTTTTCAGCTTCTTAGTCTTAGAAGAACAAGTTTTGGGCCAAAGTATGAGCTGGTGTTAACTGATGGTAGTTCTGAGACTTCACTGGGCAACAGAAGAGTTTCTACTAGTTGAGCATTTGGAAAACCATGAGTTCCCCAAAGGCAACACTCACATAAGGAAGAGCAGCACTTGGAATTCTTTAAGAATTAGTCTTACAGCATTGTTTTTTCCAGCAGGAGCTAAGAGGGCAGAAGTCCTCCTTAGAAATATCATTGGAAATTGTTTCCTGACAGTGGTGGCTGGAGGTCCCATGCAGGATCTAAACTCAGTGAACATTGTACAGGCTGACATGAGCAGCTGTTCCTGGTCTAACATACACATTGGTATTTTAACAGGCTGGAGAAACAGATGAATTAACATGCCACGGTCCCATCCAAAGCAGCTGATGGAAGATGGGATATATCCAAGTCTCCTGACTGCCAATCTGAGAGCTCAGCCACTGAAGCACCTGCCTCCCTAGCGTGGGACTCCAGCCACTCAGCCAAACATCTGATGGGTACAGCAAACACTGTGGATTCCAGGCAATAACCATGGAATTCATTCCCATGCTTCCCAACTGGGGTTGGGAGCACCAAAAGAAAGTCAAAACAGTCTTTCTACACTGTCTTTCTACAGGAAGGCTTCATAAACAAAAGCTCCTCCAGCTTCCTAGGTTCTACATAAATACTCATTTCCTAGGAAGCTGCCTCCCCTAACTATTAATTCCCCTTTTTTAAAATGAAGAGCTTCCTTCATTCCATTAAGAACAAAAAACCTCAAGAAATGAGCAGAATTCCAGCAGTTGTGGGTTACCTGAGGCACAGCTGCACACGCTGAGCTCCCACAAAAGCTTTACCAAGCTGGTATTAACTCCAGAAATTGCAAGGGAAGGTGGAGGAATATTTCTTTGAATGGGAAACCTCTAGTCAGGCAGAGCCAGCAGAAAAGGGGCTGACACAGCAGCTGAATGCACCAGGTGACCCATGTGGGCTCCTTCAGCTCCAAACCAAAGCTAAAACTGCTCCAGCCACTTTCTGCTGCGTTTTCTTTCCAGCCCAGGGAACACCAAGCCCACTCCATTGCTTTTCCTGATCTCTCCACCTTTTGTTTTTCTAGGAGACTTTTGTTCATTGAGATTTTTCAACCCTTCCTTAGGGTGAAATATGCTTAATATTTAAAGAGTATAGTGAATTCTGAAATTAAACTTCATGTGAAATAGGAAGTAATGGTCACTTATCTATTAGTTTGCTATATTCAGAGTTTACACAGCTATGACCAGCAGATTCTTCTCCTTTCCTTCCTCCTTCAAAGCTCTGGTTGGTGGAAAAATCTCCATGAAAATATGCCCCCCACTGCTGCTTTTTTGAACAGCTGTCAGCGATCCTAATTAATATCCCAGCAAAATGTACTTGGATACTGCAAGGAGAAGGACAATAAAAGCTGCACAGAAATATTCAGCTCTCTTAGAGCTCTCACTCTGGGTACAGACAAAAGGAGAATACCACTCTGCCAGGATGGCTGGGTACAATTTTATTTGGTAATGGAAATTCTTCCAATAATTGTTTCCCTGAGAATTGTACAATTTCCCCCTCCTGAAACCCTGGTTTCTGAATGGAACACAGAGAAAGTAAAGAGACTAACATCTGTTTAATTCAGAACACTGCTGCCTGTATAGCCTTAGCATCCTTCATAATTTAAGTAAGTTTCCTTCATAAAGAGCCAACAATTTCGATTAGCATGTTATTTATTTGCTAACAGGACATCAGTGCCATTTATTTACCTGGCACTGTACTTCCATTCACCACTAGATGCTAAGAAGACACTCACTGCAGCACTGAAAGAAATGCCAAAGCTACAGCACAACTGATTCTACTTGTATTTTGCATGAGATTCATTCAACTGACCCCAGTTACATTGCTTAAGCCATTCCTCAGATAAAGTCTGAGATTATTTAAAGCTGTCATTTGATTTGTATTGAAGAAAAAGCAGCTGCTGGAGAACCTACCAGTATCTCCACAGCTACCAAACTTCCAGGACAATGTCAGTGTCACACCTTCCCCTTTGAAGACAGTACAATTTCTATGCACTATGCAGTGGTGCAAATATCTACATTAATTGGAGAAGAATGCAGAGTGAAAGTTTCCTGGCAGGAAAAATTGCAGCCTTTATACACTGGGAATGCAGTAGGTGTAGAGCCAGGTTTGAGTCAAGAGCTGGGCTGGTTCTGTGCTGTTGTCAGGAGAACCCAGAGCTGGTGCCTGCCCGTGTCCTTCCAGCTCTTGCTGCTTCATCACAATCTCAGACTGGTCAGGGAGTGATTCATCACCTGCTGCATCCCCAGGCAAGAGGCTGAATGTTCTGCTTATTAATAGCTAGACTTAAATGAACTCAAGTTTAAAAAAAAAAGAAGGTAGCAAAATGAAAATCCCTATCCACAACCCTTCAGAAATCAAGCTAAAGCAACTCAGCTTCATCAGCTGTGCTCTCTACAGCTTCCCTAGGAAAGATCCTGCTGATTCATCCTGAAAAGGATGGAGAGATTGAGCCACAAAGCTTTTCAGTCGTTCCTTTGCCACTGGAGATATCAGCCACAGCAAGAGTTCTGAGGCATGTGAGTCCTCATCTCATTCTGCAGGAGCCCCCAAAGCACTAGGGAGCATTTCTGAGAGGTGGTGGTGATGCACCAGCCCCAGGAGGAGGCCGGTCTGTGGAGATTTACTGCTGGGCAGCCACTGCAAACACGGCAAGGCAATTACAGCTCCTGCAAATTACCCCCAGAACATCAGCAGATCAAGGCAGTGATCCAGCAAAGCACTTCAGCACTGCTTAACTTGAAGAGATCCCTCCTCCCAGGCCCGATTCTGCTCTATTTCAGAGAACAACAACAGTCCCACCAAAGAAAAGCTCTTTGCTGATTTACGGAGAAGGAAGATTGTCAGAACAGTCTCCAAGTTGTTTTACAGTCCAGCCTGAAAATCCCTCATCCTGAAGAGGAATCAATAGAAAACTCCTGACCATGGCTGCAGATCAAATGACTCCAGTGATTGTAGGAAAACCATGTTTCTAATTGGCACGGGACACTTAAGGAACTCTTAAAGGAGAGAGATGTGTGATATTAAAAGGAACACTCTGCTTTTTAATGTGTGTTCTTCTGCTGAAGGTATCAAAGTGCTCCAAGAAGTTCAGCTCCATAATTCATTTAGCAAATTCTGGTGTGAGTCTATCACTGTCTGTCTGGGTCTGCTCAAATGTCTGATGGATGGTTTCTGAGGATTTAAGCATTTTGAAGCAGAATTTCTTGTAGCCAACAGTTTATGGGATGAGCACCAAAAGCAGACACGGACAAAGCACAAATAGCACAAACCTAAGCAACAGGATCTTCCTAAATGAAAAGGGTGGGGAGTGAAGAAGTGCTCACCTCATGTTGAATTTCCCTGGGATCTAAATACCCATTTAGGCATCCTCAGAAATTCCAGCTTAATTTTTCTAATTCCATCCTCCCCTATTAATACATTATCCATATGAAGACTATTTTAAAGCATTTTCTGTCCTTCATAATTTCTAGGTTGAAGTACTACAGACAACTTTGTAAAGGCACTAAGAAAGTCTTCCCAAAACAGTGCCAAGAGCCAAGGTTCCATCTCCTGCCACCCCTCCACAACTCCAACTCTTTCAAACCACTGCTCCATTAAACTCTGAGATCAGAGAACTGAACAGCTCTTAAATAAACTATTTTCCATCTATAGAACATTAAAGCAGAAAAAAACCCCAGACTCAGAGCCTCCTTTGGCAAGCAGTTAACAGAAGAGATGCAATGCCAGGCTGAGGAGCAGGAGATAACCATGTAGGTAGAGCACCCCCATGAAACCACTGGGCTATAAAGTTTTGCTGGCACCAGCCAATTAGTAATTGCTCCTGGGCCCTTCATCAACGTTCTACTGCCACCAGCAGAAGAGAACTTCATCCACGTCCTTGTCAAGCTGCAGAACATTCAGGGTATAAAATACAGACATGCATACAGACTTTATTTTCTCCTTGCAGAATTTATGTACCATTACATTCCATTATATTTTTTTCAGCTGAACATTTCAATGATGGTGAAAATCAGTGATCACTAAACCAAGCCCCTTTTTATTCAGCAAGGTCAGGATCTTTGACCCCTAAATGCCTCTAACTATAAGACAAATCCTTTTATAATACTGAAAAATTACTACTTTTCCCCCTTGACTTTTTAATTAAATGTTTGGAGTCAGCAGCTGTCGAATCATAACTCCCCTACCAGCTACAATTTCTAACTTCTCTACATGACATTTTATCTTTCAAATGTGAGAAGTCAAACAGCCTGAAAATGAAACACACTCTGATTATGACTGAAGAAATGGCGTGGGGCTTTTATTTTATTTCATTTTCTGGCCAGAAGGGGATGATCAATGGAAGGCATCAACTCATGACAATGCTCTAATGTGGTTTGGATAGTCTGAAAAAACACTTTTCAATTTGTAAATTTTCTGCAAAAATACTTTCCCTTCAGCTAGCCATTAATCAAAGGGAATTGCAGCACAAGTTTGCTCTGCTGCCACTTTTAACTGTTTCACACAGCCTCAGGTTTGGTTTAACTCCAGATGTATGGACTTGTAAACCACCCATTTCATACCAAACTAACCTGTCCAGTGAGAGAGATCAACTAGTAAGATGTAGCAGCCAACTGGGATGTCCTCTTAGCTGGTGACAATATTTTAATGCAGGTGTTAACTCCATTTACCTAGGAAATGAAATCCCTTGAAAACAATTTAAAAAGTACTTCAGACAGTAAAAGAAAGGAGGTAACATTGCACTTCACCTCCAAATGAGTCAGTGGCTTTTAAGTGCAGAACAATCTATTAGGCTTAGGTCTTAGAATAAGAAAAAAACCCAACATAGTTTGCTTGGTTAATCAAAATCTAGAGCTACAGAGAAAACAGCTGGAATCTGTTCTACTGCACTTACTTTAAAATTCAGCTGGTAAATTGTGGTGGAACATGCATCTCATCATCATAACCTACATATCTCAGTGTCTTTTACTGAAGTACTCACAGTACTTCAGGTACTCATAGCACCTTAAACACCTTATTTAAGTCAGCCAAATGCTTCTGATACAGGACATCCCCAAACCTCCCAGAATGGCCCAGGAGTAAACCCAGAACCAAGACTGAACAGCTTTCCTATGGGATGGGAAAAAAACCCTATAAACCAACTTTTCCCTGTTCTGCTCAGTAAGGCGTTGAGGGACAGAAGAAAATTCTTGTTTTCCAAACCAAGTACAGCCACATTAATTCTCCAGAAACGTTACTGACTTGCACAGTGTCTAAAGTATTTATATCACATATAAAAATGGGAATTAGACCCCTATGAAAACTGTACACCCAGCCCCAACCCAGGCTGGGCAGGGCTGTGGTGGAGTCCCCATTCCTGGAGGGGTTTCAAAGCTGTGATGTGGTGCTGAGGGACATGGGGTAGTGGTGGACTTGGCAGTGGTGGGTTAAAAGGTTAGATTTGATGGTCTTAAAGGTCTCTTCCAACCTAAACCATTCTATGATGCTATAAATGTATGTACCTGTAACATAGGAGAGAAGGTAAGTCACACGGGACTGAATGTGCCTGGTCCCTTTAGAACAATTCTCAAACATGGACACTGTTGAACTTTTTAGTTCAGCATCTTCAAATTAATACTCTCCTCTTTCTTCACAACAGCTCCTGCCCTTCCTAGGGAATTCTGAGTGCCCACCATAGACCAGTATGGACAGACAGACAGACAGCCACGTGCCTTCAATTCTGCCTGTTGCTTAGAGCTGCTCCTCTAATTCCCAGGTGGGACTAGGTATGAAAGGCAGTGCAAAGAGCCAAGCAACTGAAGAGGAGAATGTTATAATCACTTACAATAAATGGATCTTCTTTTCTGGGAAAGAGCAAAAATAGATCTTAAAAGAAAAAAAAGGAAGAAGAAACATTCTCCATTTCCCTTTTCACCTAAGGAAAGGTTTCAAATCCACTGTAGCTATTTGGTCAGATCAAATTCAATACAAGCTTTAATAAAGTTGGACAGAAAGCTTGTATCCTGCTACCAGCCTCCTGTACCACACACTCTTCACACTTAACAACACCCTGAGCTCTTAGGAAATATTTATAATCCCTTTCTTTGTGGAAAACACTGTTACTAAGACATAAATTGCCTTGTCTGGAGATAGAAGCAGCACAGAGGGAGTGTGGGGAACATGAGCTGTATTTCTCTCAGCTGACCTGATGCAACACAGCTTTGGTTTTATTTGGACTGTGAAAATTTTCACACATCCAAGTTTCCACTATCAAACTTTTGGTTTTCTGAGGGTTTCTTCCCAGGACAAAACACAGGTTCCATGATGTCCTTTTTTTCAATACCTAATTCTCCTTTCTAAAATGATTCAAAGGAAAGTCACCCCTGAGCACTGTAACTGAGCCCTTGTCAGGTACAGAGCTACAAGGCTGATTTTCCCTATTTTTCCCTTACATCTGAACTTGCCTTTCACCCCCACTAACAGAAAGCAGAACATTAAACAACCAGGAGGTAAATCAAAGTATGACAAAGACTTTCTCAAAAGACACGAGTGCATTTCAATTACAACTTGGGATTTTGCTGTACTAATTGTTCCCATCATGTTAATATCATAATTGCTGCTATTTTCTTATATAATCTTGCTGCTCCTAAGAAAAAAAGAAGAGCAACTGGTAGGAAACTTGAGCATGAGAAGTTTTCAAGGCAGAGAACAGGAGGTATCATTAATTTGTGAGCAGATTTTGCTAGAGTACGATGGAATAAAGCAACTCATTAATTCTTCATTAAGTTTAGGAAGCCAAGCTTTTAAATCATAATTAGACAATACCACCCACCCCCCCACCCCAAAAAAAAAGGTCTGTCAAGAACGTGCCTTCTGAATAGACATTACAATGAATTCTTCTGCAGTAGAATTGCTAATGGATTAATAATTGGGTAGTTTGCTTAATAGAGGAGTGCTTATTATTAATAGAATTGCTACCAGTACAAGGGTTGGGGAAAAGCCTACTTAATGATGCTGTACTTTGGTACAACACATACACAGAAGGTCCACTGCACAGTCCTCATCAGTGTGACTCTTCTTTTGTCCTCTTCCCACTCCTCTTTCTCCTCCTCTCCTCTCCCAGCATCCCCATGCTCTAACTGGACAGCAAAAACATCTGCACCTGGAATGAGCTCTTCAGGATCTTGAAGCATCTATGTCTTACAGCTTCTTTCTGTAGCAAGCAGCTTTGGACAGATTTTCATCCTTGAACACTCCATAGGAGAGAGAAAAAGAGACCAAACAAAGCAGAGAGGGAGCAATGGAACTGCTTGAGAAGGATCAAATGGGACCTACACTCCTGATGGTACCTGGGTTGGTTCTCTGCAAAGAAGCAGAGGTTGATAGCTCAATGAATGCACAAGTAGTATTCACACAAATCTCTCAACAGGTCAACAGGAACTTCTAGTAGCTTCCTAAGGTCTCTCCCAGCCCCAGAATTTCTCTCAAACATGGCAGGTACAGACAGCAAAAAACAAAGAGCCCAAGTGTTGTCTTGACTAAACCGGGGCACATCTAAACAGCCGGAAATGTTTCTCCTGGCAACGTCTTTCTGGCCCTGGTGCTAATAAAACATAAATTCAAATGACTTGTAAACTGTGTAAATAATGAGTGACCCACTATTAAGGAAGGAGAAATGAATTAGCTTTACTGCAGTTCCCACTGCAAGACCATTGACAGCCAGTGTCTGATCGCCGTCTAGTCCAGAGCTGATTTACATCCCTCTGGCAGTGGGAAGGGGAATTAAGAGAACATAAATGTGATCTATGTCCACTTTAAGAATCCCTTCCTGCCTCTGTGTGGAATAAAGGGAGCTTACTGTAAATAAGGCTGAGAAAAATGACATTCAGTTTGCTATTTTGGCAAGACAATAAAATTAAGTAATCCTCGGGGTAGGAGGTCTGGAGCAGAGCAATTACAGCACATGGCCTGGGAAAGGAGGAAGAATCCTCACAAGGTACTTGGACAATAAACCCAACTCTCTCCTTTAGTCAGGGAGACTGAAAAGGGATTTTCTGATGCCTTTCCTGCTCCGTGAAATGAAAGCTGAGAAGTACAAGGAACATCACTCTACCAGCAGCAAACTTAACTTCACGACCAGAAAGTAACATCAGTGTATTGGCAAGAGACAAAGCTCAGCATGTGGGAAGTTCAACATCCTGGAAATGATTAAATTAAACCAAATCTTAAAGCCAGGATTTAAGTTATCCTATCCCATAGCCCTGTACATACAGTGTACATTTAGTTATTAAGGAGTTCAGGTGAAGATACAACACCTCAGGTTCACCTGAGGACTCCAGAGGGGTTTTAAATGCCTCGAAGTCCCAGGGAATTACCTCTGTAACTCCCAGAAAAAATCTCAGAAAATATCAGATATAAATAGATTCAATGGGGCAAGTTTGGAGGAGGAAACACCAATGTCTTCATGGGGGCCTTTCCCCTTTGCATTGGGCTCAACACTCTGCTACTTAGGAGGAGATGATGACCTGCCAGGAGACACCAAATTGAAATGCCACCACTACTTCTGTGGACACATTAAACTGCCCAGGGCAAAGAGCAGATCTCCTTTTTGCTGAAAACAAGCTGACCTGTTTACCCAGGGATACCTGAGACTATCCCTTCAAACTCCCTTCTAACACCCCTTTAATTTTGCAATGACAACAAAATCTTGCTAGATGCTGAGCCCACTGTCTGTCACATCAACCAACGGTGCTCCACAGCTTCCTCCAACTCCATCTGTCTGTACCCACCTGCTGCCTTCTGGTTTGTATTCACATCATTAATGCTTTGAGAAACAGACTCCACAGCTTTGTGCCTAGCACAGAAACAATAACAAGCAACATTCCAGATAAACACACGGTCACCAAAGCACCTTTGCAAATCCAGCCCCAAACCTCTTGTCACTCTCTGGGTCGCTCCAAGTGTATCTTACAAGGGTTCCCTGTTTCAGGTCCTTGTCTGGCGTGTTACAGGGAATGTTGGCATGGCCTGAATCAACCTCAGCAACACATTTATGAATGTCCTGCCAGGAATAAATTCCATCAAGAGAGAAAGAGGATGCACATATCCTGCATTCTGCCAGAACTCAGAGCTGCAGGTGCATTGTGTCTCCCACATGCCTTTCACAAAATGATAGAATTGTTCTGGTTGGAAAAGACCTTCAAGATCATTGAGTTCACCTGTTCCCCCAGCACTGCCAAGGCACCACTAACCCATGGCCCTCAGCACCACAGATTCCTGGCTGATAAGATTAGCAGAATATAGCATATTTCAAGATGCTTTTAAACTAATAAAGACCCAGCACACAGTGGTAGTTGTCACACATTCCCAGTAAGCACCAAGGCACAAGTTGTGGCTGTTTTGGTGGAGGAACACAGGGGAGCAACCACAGAGCTTGTGGCTACAGTACCAGCTTGGTTTTTAAAGGCAAATTCTTTTGATTCCCAACTGCATTACATATTTGGCTCCAAGATGTAAGGAGAGCAAAAGAGAGCAGGTCACAGATTTAGCAAATGACAGTAATTCCCTGAAGATGATAAAAAGCAGCTTGTCTATCACCAGCCTCCTTTTGTGTTTGACTTTGAGGCACGTTATCTTTGCAGAAAATAAAATGCAAGTAATGAAAGAGAGAAAAACAGAGCCCGTAAACAACAAAAAGCAAATCTCAAGGCTGACAAACTCAGCTAACGTGTAAGAAAACGTTGAGTGCCTGCCAGTGCTGGGACTACCACGGGCTCAGCTCTCCTTCCCAAGCAGGCACTCACTCACTCTGCCACCACAGAGCACAGGAGGGACTGAACAAGCAACTCACTCCATGTGTCCTAAAATGCTCTGAAATGTCTTCTCCCCCCTCCTCAGCTTCCTTCCCTCCCACATAGATGTCCCAGCTGCTCCGACCCACAGCCACAGAAGTCTGACAACCTTACTGAGTAGCCTTTTGTTTCCTGCCTTAGATTTTCCCTACGTGACATCCCTCATTGCAACATATGCTACTCCTACACTTCAGCTTAATAAGCTTTAAGGCAAAAACCTCTGGCTTTGCCTCTGATCTGGACCCACGCACCCAGCAGATGACAGTGTCTGTTTTCTAAGGGGTAGGGTGCTTCTGGGGTGGGCAGCAACACTGCTACTTATGGTTCTGTTCAACAACAGCCACCTTCTAATCTTCGTGCAGCACCTCATGGAAGGGGTTCATGGCCTGTTAGAGTGGACTGGAGGTGAAAATAACACCAATAACCTTAGTGACTAGATCATTAAGCCATCCCTCCTTCTCTCATCAGCTTCAGAATGACAACACCACATATTGTGACTGTGTCCATCAAATAGTTCACAACATCTCATGCAACAACACCCTATAACACTGAGTTCCCATGTGAGAAAAGGAATTATTGCAGGGGATGCTACTACAGTAAATTCACCTACGCCAGTCAACTGGGTCATACAGAGGATGAAGTCCTCACTGGGTGTACAGAAATTATGTTGTATGCTAGAATAAGAAGAATGATGAAGCAGTGATTTTTTTTCAGTACATTTCCAAAATATTAAGGAATCAATGCTTCAGAGTAAAGATTATTAAATACAGAGTGGTAGTTAAAAAGTAAAAAAAGTGGAGATTTTAATCAAGATATGGAGGTGTCTCATTTTCATCTTTTGGGAAGAAAAGCCACTTGAACAGATGGGTATTAGGCAGCACTGGAAGGCTGTAATGAATAGCCTCGAAATTAAAAGCACAAGGAAGTAGAAAAGTCTTTTATGTTGTATTGATTGTGAGTGACCACAAGAGTGAAATAGGCTTGTGGTATATGAGGAGCAGTCAAACAGAAGCCTATGAAAAAGGGGAAGCGTAGGGCTGCAGAGAGCTGCTTCCCTTCATTAGAACACTGCAGTCATGGGAGGACAGAGCCTGTGATCCAGACCTCATCAGTAAAACACCAGATCATCAGTGTGAGACACTTCAGAAACTTTTGTTCAATTCCCTGTGGCTGTTGTTCTGTTTGTGTGTAAGGAATGGATCACTAAAGGGAGAGGACTTTTGTTTCTGCCAGTGAAATCTGGATTAAATCCCCACTAATAACATGAACAAGGGGCTCACTTCAAGTGCACACACTGAGTTCCATCTCAGTGTTCTCTTACCCTGGCTCTGTTCAGACAGGTTCTTACTTCAGGCTACTAAATACCAGACCTTAGGTAAGGCAGACAGTTTACACTATAAAACCCCAGCATGGTGGGGTTGGAAGGTTCCTCTGGAGATGCTCTGGTGCAACCCCCCTGCTCCAGCAGCTCCCCCAGAGCAGGGGACCCAGGATGGTGTCCAGGCCCCTTTGGAGTCTCTCCAGAGAAGGAGACTCCACAACCTCTCTGGGCAGCCTGGGCCAGGCTCCAACACCCTCACCCCAAACAAGTTCTTCCTTTTGTTCCCTTGAAGCCAAGTAACATCCCTTCACTGCACACCTTTATGGCTATGGAGGACCCGGCCTATGCAGTAACCCAGCTACCCTTTCATTATATTTCCATGGCCATCATTATTTCTAAATAAATACAGCCATTAAGATTCTGTTTGTATCCCCTTCAGCAACCTCTGCCCTTCACCTTTCCCACTCTTTGGCAGCTTGAAATATAACCTGCATAATTTGGGAACATTGTGCCATTCACTGGGTAAAATCTTGCATATTATGCAAATTCCTCTGCGACAACAGATTACTACACTCTAATGACGGGGACTAATTCTCTATTTAAGGGTATTATTTTACATTTAATATTGGAAAGCAAACACCACCAATAAAGACTAAAAAAGTCAAAATTAGACAGTCATCCCCTCAATAGCCTTCTCTCCTAACTGCAAACAATAAATCACTTCATGTAAGTAGTTTTAAGCCATAAAACTGCAAATAAGGCATTTTGTGCTGAAAATTGATTTCTATTGAGAACTATACCTCCATGCAACTTAATTTGTAACTGACACGGATTGCCAACAGGGCTTGCAGTATAAAAAATAGATGACAGTAACTAATCTCGCTGCATATTGGGAGTCTTGCATCTGCAATATAAATGGAGCTTTGGGGTGGTTTTTTCATAAATGCAAAGCACCTAAAATAGAAAGCTATTTGTGCAAAATTGAAGTGCAAGTTAAAGTGCTGCTGCAATACATCTCAGGAGTTCAACTAAGGTATACTTGAATTTTTCTTTCCCATTTGTTTTTACCATTTATTACAGCAGGGTATGATCATGCATTAGGAAGGCAAGATTTAGTGTTTTACAGGAATGGGAGCAGGCCTGAACAAAGAGCACTTGGACTGTGATAATACCAACTAATATCTTTGCTGGATTCTAAGATACACTAAAAATAAAAGCTCTGCATTCATGCACTACATTAGCAATCAAAAGGAGCCCCAGAGAACGTCTTATTTCTGCAGTGTGGCTTATGAAGCTGCCAAGAAAGAACTACTGCAAACTATTTTTATGATGCTTGTTACTGGTGACTGATAAAATTTATGTTGTCACATAGAAAACACAGATTATTAATACTTGGACAGAATAGCAGTTGTCGTAATGAAATCAGCTTGCCTGTAAGCCAAAATAAAACAGAAATGAAAGGGAGATTGTGCTCTAGACCGTTTAGGAACTTGAGGGGAGATACAAGATGTGTTAAGATAGACCTGAGCTTATTCACCTTCCCATCACTGGATGGATTGGATTAGTGGATAATTCTTTGCTTGATTATTTGTTTCTTCTCTTTAGTGAAGTAGCTGGTTCAGTATTACCAGAAATGAAAACTGATTCTGTACATCCCCATTCTACATCCTTGGGGAAAGAATGTCAGTAATAAAACAATACTTGGATTCTCTGAATCAATTAAATTACAGCACTCACACCATTTAAGTTAAACACCTGACCCAAATGCTTTTCTGTATTAGAATCACACCATTCATCTTCTGCAAGAAAAAAAATACTCAGTGCATTATTCCCAATGACTGGTGAAGCTGCTGCAGGTATGAACTTCTACGTGGAGTCTTCTCAGAACCAGAACAACAGCTGAAATCTTGGCCCCACCAAAAATAAGAGAATTGTGTCACCAGCTCAATGGGGACATGATTTCCCCCAAGTGTATTGTTTATAATTAACAGTCTGCTTAAGCACATTTACGTAGGGACTTCTCTTTGTTTTCCCTGAGCTGTAACTTGGGTGCAAAGGTATTTGAAGCCCACTACACAAGGATCCAGAGAGCACAGACACCCCTCCCCACCCCGCTGCCCTTTTTGCTGCTGTGTGTGGGAGCCTCACACACACATTAATACATTTACGTACTCTGTGAAGTTTATAAAGCCATCACTGAATATAATTACAGGTATATTTTCTTCCAACTGATTTTTTTAAAGCAGGTCATCATGGTGATTTAAGTAACTGAAATGGTGCCTGTGAATGTTTAATGAAAGTAACGGCGAGTTAGGAACGTGGAAGCGGAGACAATTTATTGTCTCATTCCCATTTCATTGGGGCTTCTTATTCACAGGCACAAAGGCAGTTTCTAAAGTTGTAATAAGATCATTTCCTCTCCTCTTCCCTTCCTCCCACCCTTTTATTCTGGGAAGATTAAAAAGAATAAAAGGATCTGGTCATAAAGCCTGAAGGATACGAGATTCAGAGTTCAATGCCTCTAATCCCTATTCAGCCTGGAGAGAGGGTATCATAGACTCATCCTCAGGTTGCTCACAGCCCCATCCAGCCTGGCCTTCAAAATTTCCAGGGATGGGGCTTCCACCACCTCTCTGGTATCAAGTGGTCTCTTTTCCTTGCATTGACAACATTCTCAAGTAGGTCACCATGACTTGATGATTTTCTCCAACTCTGTGATGTTATTTTACATCACCCCACTGAAAAGAAGACTTAAAGGCAATGTAAATAATTTGCTCCCCTCTGGGGTGTGTGAGTTACAGCAAGTAAGAATCAATCCTTACGTGTGTAATGTATTCAAGGACCTCGATGAAAAGGGTCAAACCCAAACCAAAGACTTTGTGATGCAACTGCAGTGATGATCAAACACCAGAGGATGATGAAGCACCAACCTTCATCACCACCCTGAAACTCAACACTGCCATCAGCCACATGGGTATGAATGATGAGAATTCACTGTGATCAAGTGGAATTTACTCTGCAGCGATATTAAAAACCACAATTACCTTTGTGCTCCTTCATTTTGAGTTATTTTATACATGCAGAGAGCCAGTTTTTCTTCCCAGAAATGTTAAATTGTGAAAAACCAGCATCATGTAAAAGATTTTCAGGAAACCAAATCTACAACTGTATTTTTCTGAGAGATCCATTAATACTTTTTATTAAGCAGAAGAACCCCAAGCAGCATTTGTTGAGTCACAGCTCAAGTGACATTCTCCATTTGCAGCCACTGACAGAATAGGTGCCATGATGGAACTGAACTGGGTATTGACCTAACACCAGCTTAGTAGTTCTGCAACCAAAATATGACTATGAGTGACTTCATTAAAAACAAACCCCCAAAATAAGGTCTGACCAGAACAGGTTACTACTAAAGAACCACCACCACTGAAAGATCAATGTTTTTGTGTCCTGAGGTGATCTGACACTTGAGGTCTTTTTCAACCTTATTGATTTTATGATTTTCATGTATTTGCAAGATGGGAGCAACAGTGGTTAAATCACAGGAGTCTAAGCTGGGAGATTTCCCACTCCTCAGCTCCTGGGAACTTTTCAAAACAGTCACCTAATCTTTCCAGAATGCAGCCAGTCAATCTCTGAAGCGATGCTCTGAATATTTCCATGCCTCCAAGAAATCTTAGGAGGATATTTTGTTATCCTGAGGATACTCCTGGAGGTCGCTGCGACTGAGACCAAAGCAAAGAGCATTAAAAATTCACCTTCACTCCCAGCAGCAGACACCTCTCCAAGCAGAAAGTTTCAGGCTGTCACAACTGGCTGAGCCTCTGACTCCAATTCCACAGCCACTTCAGCACTTTTAAGGCTGGGCCCTGACGGTCAGACCTGGCTTAAACTGCCAGAAAACAGCATGAATGGAGAAGGACCCTGTCCCTTTGTGCCACCCCTCACCTGGCACAGCCACTCACTTATCTCACTATGCATTTGCTGGTTTTCTCTATATACTAAAACCAGTATTTATTTCTGCTAGTTCTTGGAAGAAAGCTTTCCAGTTATAATTTGTTTAAATAATGCACATTTTCACATTGCTTTCCACAGCATCATTGCCTGCTTAATTTTTAATCCATGTAATATAGACCCATTACCTCTAGATACTTGAGTCTTGGCCACTTGGCTCGACATGAGCAGTAGCTGGAAGAATTTTGATATCAAATTATGGATGACATCAATATACAGTGTGACACCATGCGAGAAAACTCTCTGATTTTCCTTCCTAAACATCACAGAACACAATCTGCAAAGCTCAGCTCTGCTTTACCAGCTGCAATATGCAGGGTCTTGTTTCCCTGAGCAAACAGGACGTGTGAAATGTCCTCTCAGGAGCTTTCATGGAAGGCAGAGAGATGAGGTTGGCTTCCAACAGCAGAGTGAGAAACACATTGTTCAAATACAGAAGATTTAAAATCCCAACATCTATAGGAAGATTCAGGTGCCAAAGGCAGAGGAGATAAATCTTGGTGACCACAAAGCATTGTCACCCTGGCTCTAACATGGGGCAGATGTTGGTCAGTGCTGGCTCAATATGAAGCACAATAAAAGACCCATTTCTGCCAGAGAGGCACCAAGTGACTCAGTGCTGACAATATTCCCTTTCATAATTACCTTAATAATAATCAAAACTGCAGCTGCTTCTTTTGCTTCTTAAAAATGATTGAATTTCCTCCTGTAAGACTTTCCTCCTGTCAGCACCATCTGTCCTGACCAATTTTTACTCACAGGTAAAGAAGGTAAATGATGTAGTTACAAATGGGAGTTTGAGAAGTAGCTGCACCTTTTCCACAGAACACTGGAACTGCAGCTTGGGCACAAGGTAGATGCCATATATTAACTTCATCCTTGCTCAATTCTAAGATTGATTGGAAATTTTTAAGAAGAGCTTACTGTGCACAACTCAGTTTGGATGTTTCCAGTCACATCAGGCATTAATTTATCTATGAGGAGTAAATCAGAGGGAGCACACTGAGAGCTCACCTCTACAGCTCCCTTCAGATGCAAATCAGGCAATTGCTCCTGTTCCAGCTGTCAAGCCACCGAACAGACCTTTACATGATCTTCACAGCAAACAACCCCTGTTCTGGGCATCAACAACATCACCAGGGCTAAACAAGGAAGATTAGGCTTGAATTATGTGTCCTGACAACTTTCTGCCACCAAGAGCACCACGTTCACATTTGCATGGCTCGTGCCTGTTCCCTGGGTAGCAGTTAATAATAAAACCCCCAAGTTTACTTTCTGCAGGGAAATTCAGGAATTACTTTGTCTCTGGTTTTCTCTGAAAAGCAGAATTCAGCAGACTCTGCTTAGCTCAGAAGCATTAAGTCATGTACATATGGATTTAACAGCAACACTTTGTTCCTTTGCCTGCAGAGCTCTGTCAGACACTCTGCAAGTGCCAGAAAATTTAAGAACTTCCATGGACATTTTACTAAAATAATTTGGCCACTAAAACTTAATTAAACCAAGCCTGAAATAACAGCATACAGAAGAAAACCAAGTATCTCAATTTTAACTATTTCCCTTGTTTCAACTGAATTTTATTTTCCAATGGCACTTCAGGAAAGAAACTAAAATGTTATTTCCCATCAAAGCATTTCCAGTAACCTGACAGCCATATGGGGAACTGTAATCAAATCTATTAAACATATGATTACCCCAAAGATTTTCTGACATTACAAATCTTACCCATTCAAAATATTTCCAAGCTGTAATTCCTGTTCCTGCTCTTTTTGCATTGCTCAATTTTGGTTGGGTCTCAATAAAATGTAGCTTTGGTTCAGCCACTGAAAGCTCCCCTCCTATTTATGTGTATTTGCCAATATATTCCCATATTTGCCAATATATTCCAATATATTCCCATATATTCCAATATATTCCCATATTCCTAAATGTAGAAAATGCCCAGGGAAGGTATTTCAATGCATGTTGTTACTCCTGAAAAGGCTTTTGGAGCTCTAGTGATTCACCTTGTAGAACTAAAACTGGCAGCAGCAACAGTCAGTCCTCCGGGCTGTAAAAAAAGCCAACGATGCTGATTTGTTAGTGGCAACAAACCCTGGAAAGAAACTTCATTAACAATCCACGTTTGCTTTATGAGCCTTGAGTCATGTTTTCATTGTTATAGTGATTTTATGGACGTCTTTGGCATGAGTAACAAACCTGGAATTTGGATTGAAATTGCACTCGTAAAAGGCAGGGATTTTCTCTCACTGTACCCACTACCTCATAAACTAGTCTATCCTGACCTGAAGTGTATTTAATATTTAAAGGTTACAATTCACAGAGAGGCTCCTGTAATAGAAGATCTAGAGCAATTTCCAGACTGGCAAGCCCCAAGCACAGAAGTTCAGCCTTGCTGCCCTTTAGAGAGACTTTGCCTTCATTAAGAGAGGAACCCAGGGCAAGAAAGGTCATCTCAATATTCTCCCTCGAGTGGTTATTCACACACACAGCTCCTTTTGCCAGCCTTACCTGACACCTACTATTTCTTCAGACTCACTTCCCAGCAAATTAGCAATTTATTCACCCTTTTTCCTACAGGAATCACCTGTTGGGAAGGGCAGGATGCTTCAAACACTGGCAGCCCCTCTCAAAAGCTTTCAAACTGCCTTTTTTTCAAACACATTAATTCAGAGTTTAGGAAAAGTGATAGTTAATATTTAGATTACCTCTCAGAGCATATTCTCAATTCCCCTCTTGGAAATGAGACCCCTGTGCTGGCTGCTGAATAAGGTGTCAAACTAAGGCTTCTATTCCAAATTCTGACATTTCCAATCTTCTGTCTCTGGCAAGGAGCTCAAGTGACAGGAGCTCTTCTCCCAGGCTGCAAAGTTATTCATTGGGTGGCCTCAGGGAAGGTCATTTTCCCTTCCTTTTCTCACTGTTTTATTTATTTATTATGTGCATGTTATATACAAAATGCTATCAGCTTCCTCTGAAAAGTTTTTTGAGGTCTATGAATGAAAATAAGGTGGCATTAGTATTCCTGAATAGGTTGTTCATCTGATGCTGCCAGACAATTCTCTGTCTTTCTTGAGGGGAGTTCAGGAAATACAAATATGGGCATTTGTGTGATAGGTATTCACCTTGAAAACATGCATCACTCTGGATGGGGCTAAAAATAAATACAAACATTTCTAGCATGTCTCAGAATGTTGAAGAAAATCATCTTCAGTGATGGATGTCGCTTGAACTAGAGCAAAGCTACAAGAAGTCATTTCTTTAACAAGTTAAACCAACAAACCAAACACTAATTCCTCTACCATAGATTAAAACTGAAGCTGACAGTATGTGGCTGGCCAAGAGGAAACAGAACACACACACCATTTGTTTGGGAGAGCAGCCCCTGAAGTATGAAAATAAGAATAAGGGATGGTTTGCAGCCTGCTGCATCCCAGCAGTGAATGGGCAAACCTGCCCATGTCCCTGCTGCCCAGCCCAAGCTAAGAGGATGTTCTGGGAGGGGTGGTGATGTGTGTCCTGCATCTCATACAATACAGAGAGAGCAAAGAACATCTCCTAAGGAGGGAGGAAACACAGCAGGATAACCCATCTTTTTGTCTCCAAAGCGGTTCTTGCCAGAGAGGGTCTGAGGAAGCCTTGTGCAGACTGAGCTATTTTGGTATTTCAGGTTAGTCAGAATTAACACAGGGTTTTTACTTACGGTCACCTGACAATAATTTAAAATATGTTTTCTGAAAGAAGTGGTGGAACCTGCTGCCTGAGCTACAGAAAGCACTGGAGGACGTGCCCAAGTTAACCTGGCAAACAAATTATGCAGATGCCCTGGGAGATCTGGCTTGTAGGATTGTATTTTCCATTTCACTAAGTGCACAAAATTAGGCAAAAAACCCCCATTTTCAACGAGACAGACTTTAGTCAATTATTCTAATGAGTACCTGACATACTGATGCTAATTAATTGGTGGCTGATTATACATCTTTTAGGTGGCAAGACAATGACTTAACGTCGAATTTAACGAACAAAGCTGGAGTGGAGTTGCACAGCCACAGTTCATGTCATGCTAAATTAGCTGTATGTTAATTGGATTAAATAACTTAAAATAAGGTACAAAATGTCTGACCAACGCTGTGATGCAATGCTAAATTGAGGGGTGACATTCTCCTCTATTTGTCAGAGCATTACAGCAGGAGAAGCCAATTTCTCATCCTAGAAGAGTTCTCGTGACTGGGCTTTGCTGTGGAATGAGTAAGAGAATCCCTCATAGTGATCCTTCCATCCACTCACGTGGAGAAGGAACAGGCAGAGCTGGTCCCAAAGCTTTGCCTCCTGCCCTAAGAGCCCCTCCTGTTTGTTATTTGGGATAGGGCAAGATCTCTCCCTCAAATTACAACCCTAAAAATATTTCCACAATAAACTCCCTGCAGTCTTGAAGACCCAATCTGCCATGTTCAGCATTTCCCACTAAAGGTAGGAGGAATTCCTGGAAGCTTTCATTTCTTCACTGTGATGTTATTGTTCCTATTAGGGTAGCATCCTCTCAGATAGAGAAAGATGTTTCTTGTGTTGTAACCACCCACACATTTGACTAGAACCAGCATCTAATTATAAAGACCAAAAGCTAAGGAAACAACTGACTTCTGCATTAATAACAGCAAACCAGGAACAAAAATGTAGGGGTTTTTCCCCATCTACTACACCCTAAGGAAGTTCAACCAAAGCAAATGTCTGAAAAACATTTATGTCTTTATTCTACTGTAACTGAATCTCTAAAACTAGTGCTGAGGGCTTATACATACAGATTCAGAAGTGTCCACAACTTCCCTGGGCATCCAGGGTCTCACCATCCTCAGAGTGAGGAATTTCTTCCTAATTTCCAATCTATATCTCCTCTCTTCCAGTTTCAAACCATTACCCCTCATCCTTCATAAAAAGTCCCTCCCCAGCCTGCCCCAAAGGAAGATTATGATTTTTTAGATACTAAACATATCAATTTTAAACTTACACAATTTCTTAATAAGGAGCAAACACCAGTTCATTTTTATCTTGCCTCTTTCCTATGTAGACTCTCCCATATTTAAAACCCAGGAAACTCACAATGCAGCCTTCAAATAAGACATTTAAATGATGATAGAAAAGTTAAGCCACAAGACAGGGAGCCAGAGACTTCCTCAGCTCTCACAGCCGTGGAGCTACTGTTTACTCACATGAAAGCAAAATAATAAAAGATGAGCCAACTTGTAAGCAACTGTTCCGAGGTGGGAATAATTGAAAAGGTTGACAGCTTTCTACTTGAAAGGGAGCAGGGAGAGAGGAAAAAGCTGTTTGTTGTTTATCCTTTTATGGCCAAAACATGAGCCTGATCTGCAAATTAAACTCTTCTCCCCATCAGCTGCATTTGAACAAACTCTTTCAAGCCCAGGGAACAGAAAGAAGTGAAATGCCAACTAACTTTGTCACACATGCTGCCAGATGTTGAAATTCACACTCAGACACACCAGGTTCTCTCTTCCTTCCCCACTTCCTCCTTTAAAGGTCATCCCGTGCTGAGCTACATTGCAGATTCACAGAAGTAACAAGTTTCTCAAGGACAAGTGGATTTCACCTTCAAATGCCTCATTCCTTCTCTGGGATTCTGTCTCAACACCACTGCCTCCTTTGGAAACCTTTGTTTGTTTGCCCCAGCTCAAATACAGCATTTTTCACTTGTATTTCTCTATATGAATAGATATGTCTGTGAATATAATACAAGTTTAAAAACGTGTCACTGGCAGAAGGTACCAGCTGACACACAACCAAGCTCTCGGGAATTGTTTTTCTTTCTCTTGTCTAACTGTAAAGACCTTTGTAAACACCAATATAACTCCTACTTTCCAAGCTGCATCTTCTTATATGGAGTATTTTTAGTGCATCTGCTGCAAGGCTTTCTCTGCTGCTGTGGAGCTTTGTCTCACGAGCAATTTAACAGAGCCAAAGGAGCTTGTTTCAAGCAAAGATGAGCTCTCTCCCAGGACACATCTGGCCTCATTCTCCACTCACTCAGAATGATACCATGCCAAAACAAGTTGAATTTCTTTGTTCAGACTTTCTTATGATTCCCAAGTATCTTCCTCTCCACTAAAAAAAGAGGAAGGGGTATTCTCCTGAAGGCATCAATGTACATCTAACATGGTCTCCACATTTCTGCATGCAAGCTCAGAACTCCAGTGGGTGTTAGGAAATGCACACATGTATTTAGCATTGCTGAGATGCTTTCTGAGAACCAGTACACAAGGAAAAGAAAATGCATCTACTCGAGGTACACAAAGAATAGCCAATGTGCTATAATTTATTGCAAGTGTTTCTTACAGAGCCTGGAGTTTCAGATAATGAGCAGGTATAATCTCACCTGTAAAGCCCAGCTCCCAGTGTATTTACTAGCTCGGAAAAACATACATGCCCACACACACAAATGTGCAGCTAATCCTGAGAATTAAACCAAGCACTGTACCTATATCAATGCATAAGGTCACAGTAATTGTACTAAAATGATGACATCTTTACTTCAGAAGTCACAGAAGGGTGGCAGGGCTGCAGCCAGCTCTCAGAGAACACAGGGACATGGGGACATCTGATGCAATAAACTAAATATTCTGAGAAGTGGCTTCAGCACCCCCTAGAATCACTATGGTTGGAAAGGACCTCCAGGAGCATCAGGTCCAACCTTCATCCCAACATCTTCCTGACCACTAGACCACAGCCTCAAGTGCTACATCTACTTGTTTTTTAAACCCCTCCATCACCTCCCTGGGCAGCCTGGTCCAAAATAATAAACTACAAACTCAATAACAATAAACAATAATAAATAATGAATAATAAACTACAAACTTCAAATTCAGCAACAGAAAATCATTCAGAACCTTTTGTGTTTATGCAACAGGAGAGATTCTGTGTTCCAGGGTATGGGGAAAGCATGATCCAGGTGATCATCACCCCCCCACCTAAATACCCACTCCCAAAAAAGAAGAAGAATCAACTCAGGAAAACAAACACATCCACACCTGTGGCCTCAACACCAGGAACTGTTGCTCAAACAAGCCTCAATATTCAAGGTTGAGCCATCTCATTTAAACAGTATTTTGCTATCTTGAAAAGTTGAACTAGGTGATCCTTGAGGTCCCTTCCAACCTGGCATTCTATGATTGTCCTTGAGAAGCAGACATATTTATGTTCAACATCCTGACATTTAATGGAATGAAACAATATAATTCTGTAATTTTTATCAACAGTGGTCAAAATATTGGCAGAAAAAAAATCACCAGGAATCTCTGATATCTGTCTAAAGGGTGTGCTCAGATTGCTGTGCAGCTCACTCAGTGCAGATGAAATATTCAAAGCATTGGAGGGGATCTGACATGAGTTTGGACACTTTATTTTAAGCTGTCATTAAATAATGATAAATTACAATGAGAAATCTGTAGGGAAGATGGATACTCAGACCAGTTATAAGCATCGCCAGAGAGTTCAATCAAATTCATGTAAAAAACCACTGGGAATAGATCTAATATTTACATGCCTATAACACATGTAGAGTTTTGGCAGTTCTGAGCAAATGTTTATGTTGAATTATTGAAGGGAGAGCAGGATTCACTCAAGTAGTTTAGGAGAACTAAGCACCCAGTTCAGAGGATCCTTGGAAAATCCCAGACTAAATAAATCATCTTCTGGAGGACTTGCCAGGAGCTATCAGAGAACAGGTATTTTATTCATTTTTCTTTGTTACAGTCTTTTTTGAAACATGGTGACTGTCAGGAAAGACAGGCTAAGTTAATGTTACTGCATGGATCAGGGACACTGCTGAAGAGAATAAAAGGGTTTTTAAATACCAACTACAAGACACAAGAATTATGACACTTGCTACAACTACAACAATAATGGAAATATTCTGGCTATTTCTCTGAGGAAAACTAGTGGCCACAGCTGAAGGAAATGAGACAACTCACTAAAGGACTCAAATTATTTCAAGAGACATTGTCAAAATACAACCGTAGCCTGCTCAGACCTTAGATACACAGGGGGGTGTTTTTGGTGGTGGTGATTTTATTAATCAAAAAGAATTCTTTTTTTTACAGTTTTTCTGATTGACTTTTCAACAGCACAAGTCTGCTTGCTCTGGAAAACTCTTCATTTTTCACTAGATGGTTGAAAGGTGTAATGCTCAGGATAAAAATCCAAAGACTTTGACTATGCATTGCCATAATGCTTCTATTTCTTCCCTTCTCTAAGGTGCAAGTGCTCTCCAGCCTTCCTCACCACAGCAGGTTAAGAGAATTGCTACCACACACCAACAACCTGCTGAAATCTCATCAGAAAAAGCTCATTTCACTGGAGGAGAGGTGGGAGAAGCAGCAGACACACCAGAGCACCCATCTGAGCTCAAGCCCTTAGCCCAGCGTGATGTTTCCCTCAGTGGCTTGCAGGAGATGACCACTGAGGGTGCCGAGGAGAGGAGGGGCATGAACTGGCTCAGCTGCTTCAATGGAATTAGGAAAGCTACTTTTAACTTTTTTTTCTCCTCATCCACAGAGAAAAAAGAACAACTATTCCATTAAACTTTGTAAACACAGTCTACACTGAAAACTCCAGTGACAGAAGAGAAAGGTCTGGGCAGTCCTTTATCAGCAACTTACCCATTTGGGAGGTGAAATAATGGAAAATAAACAAGCAAACAAACCAGGGCAGTCTGCAACACACTGTAAATTTGAACAGCAGGTCTGAGGATAAACTAAGGGGGTTGGCTGATTTTTTTTTTCCTCTGAAAATTCTGAAAGCTCCAGCACAGCCCCAGTCCATAGGACTGACACCACTTTGTCCTCCTGGCAGCAAGAGGCACCTACCTAGCTCATAAACCCCCTCTATTCTCCAATGGGAAAAGGCAGCCAATTATCCAGAACAAATTGTGACTGTAACAGTGAAGATCATTTTATTATTGCCTGGAGGGTTTTTGAAGCTCTCCCTATGAAATTGTCTCGTAAATAATTCAATGAAAGTGATTTACTTTGCTGGAGAACTTACAAGGGAAAGCCTTTCAAAAGAGCATTCTGTCAAAAGTTATTTAAATTAATTTAATTTTAAACTCCAAACAAATTGACTTAGGTCAAATTTCAATATCAATTAACAAAGGTTGGTAATTTCTTTGTGTGTTAAGTTAAACAGCTCAAAAAGGAGCTAACAACACGGTTCTGTTCACTCTATTCCTGCCCATAAATACTGCAACATCTTACTAAGAAGCAGAAGCCTCTGATCACAAGCCATGAAGAACCTGCAAGGACTTTAAATGGGCTGCTTTAAAGCTCCACAGCACCTCATGGACCAACTGTGATGCATCCCAAGCTGAATACCCCCCAGCACAGCACGTGGTTATTCTCTGGTCACACTACAGAGTGTATCTGGAGCCACACTGAAGTTCATCGTGGTGCCATCCAGAGAGAACACAACAAAACCCTGGTCAGGTAACATCTATTCACCCCCAATACAAACAGAATAAGCTTTTCACTTCAAACACAGCAACCCCCGCTCCCTGGACACATCACACTTCTCTTCCACTCTCAAAAAGCCACAAATAATTAAAAATAAAATAAATTTCTCTCCCTAGCCTTCAAATAATTGTGGTATAACTGTCCACAATGGAGAAAGGAAAAAAAGACAAGGTGAAGGTTGCTCCATTTAATAAGGAAAATCAGCACAAAAGAAAGGCAACAAGTTCTAAATCTGATCATCTCTTGCCACTTTTGGGGAGTGTAACCATAGAATTTATTCTTATGCCTACTTTAGTTTGCCTTGGGAGAATTTAACCTGGAAAGAAAGTTAAAGTGACGACCACAGAAAAGGAAAATTCATAAATATACCTTACAGTGGTTACCTGACTGGATTCTTTCCTATCCTTTGCT
This sequence comes from Brachypteracias leptosomus, assembly GCA_013401335.1. NCBI lineage: Eukaryota > Metazoa > Chordata > Aves > Coraciiformes > Brachypteraciidae > Brachypteracias > Brachypteracias leptosomus. The sequence continues at coordinate 506,992 of VYZX01000802.1, forward strand.
ATCATTTTCTTTCATCTTAGTTGTGCAGCTGCATTTTACAGAACACAAATATTTGCAAACAGCTCTGGACCATCTTTTGAAGCTCTCTCCAACTTCTGCAGGATTACCACATGACACCAGACACACCAGAGGTTGCAGCATGGGATCCTCTAAATCAAAGCCAGGCACAGAGCAGCACATTTTCAGCCACCACAAGCTACCTTTCATGAACTGCCAACCCACCCCTCACAGCTGGGGGCTTGAGAGCCTGGGAGGAGGATTATTACAGGACCCTAATGAGAGAATCTCATTTCCAGGAACTCAGATTTTCAAAGGCAGCATGAATTTATAGGGAATTGGACTTTACTACTAATTCATATGTAGGAAAAGGCTTTTTCTTCAAATCTCTCATAGAGTTTGATAGAAAAAAAAAAGAGCAGTAAAGCTGCATCAACTGCCTTTTGGAGTTACTGTTTCTCAGTGGTTAAGGTGGGAGGTTACATCAATTCAATTTGCAACCTGAGCTTTCCTTTCCCTCCCTCTCTCCTTTTGGTTTGATACCAGGTTTTACTGGTGAACCAAGCATGCTTAACTCGCTGTAGCTACAATTAAATGCCTGGTAACAAGGTTTTGTGTGTTTGGAGGCTGAGTACAGAGGAGGAATGCAAACCACAGTAGTTCAGTAGTGTCGATATAGCTAAAGGTGGATGGTTGGGCCACTTCCTAAGGGAGAAGAGTAAACAATTATATGCAAGCTAATTTACAGGGATAGTGGCTCTTCACATCCTCCTCCCACCTCTCCAGATACTCCCTTTGATCAGGACTGCATAAAAAGAGGTTGTGAGTGACCCACCCCTATTTCTGCATGAGGGAAGAGCCCAGCAGAGGGTTTCCTCCATCATTTACAACCTGGTCACTCCTCACCTCCACCCTGGACAGGAGGCAGCAGCTGCTCTTTGTGAAGAAAGCCTCAGCAGAGAAGGGGTAGGAAGGAATTAAAAATCAGAACCAAGGCTGGTGAAACCAATGCCTGAGTCTGACTCAGGCCAACAGGAATATTCAGCTATTTTTTTACGTGCTCCGAGCAATCACCTTAACTCCCAGCCCTTTATTGCATTGCTAAGCACTCCTCCATCAGCTTTATTGCAACCTCAACTCAAAATGGCTTTCTTTGAACATTTTTTTTCCTGTATTCCTATAGAACAGTTCTATTTAGTGTATTCCCGGGGATAAATTGCAATTAAGATAGATATTCCTGACTATGGTTAATTACTACCAAGCTGCAGTACAACAGTTAAATCTCTGGCCTTGTTTTGATCTCTGGTTGTGCCTTTTCTCTCCACACCACTGTCCATTTCCTATGACTAGGGCTGGAATTAGGGCAATCCTTTCTAAAGCTGTGCACAACAGGAAAACAAGTGTAGGGTAACCTGCATTTCCCAGGGATTTGAACTCTACTGCCAAAGGACAAATCTCTAATACAGTTTTTAATAACAGTGAAACTTTGGCATGGCAGTTTAGAAATCCTGCTATTCTCCTAATCCTCATCATCAGATGGGATTACATGACAAACATGACATATTTCAATACTGCAGTAATCACAAAAGTGGAACTTTTTATAGAAGGCTTTTAAAGCTCTTATCAAATATATATGCTCTATTATTCATACCCAAAGTCCCAAATCCCTATTTTATGCAACTTCCAATTACTCTTCTAAAATAGTACTTATTAATTTAAAAGCAGTGATACTTATCAACTTGGATGCAACCAGATGGCTCCTGGCTTTGGCATCTCTAGCACCAGATTAACTCCTTCCAAGTTTCTCACCCCTAAACAGCTTGGATTGTTTTCTAGCCACACTCTACAGTGCACAACTTGTTCTCTCACATGCTCAGGTAAAAAAAAAAATAGGATGAGATGCTCAGGTAACAGAAAATGGAATATAATGACGAGGCAGCTGCAGAGATCCTAAAACAAACCTCTTCAGGAGAGTTTTGGTGGAACTCAAGAGAAGAAAAGGAAGTGATTTAGCAAGTGGAAGAACAGACAATGTCAAATTCTGCCTACAAACAGACCTCGAGAGACAATATCCATATTGTCAGAACAGGCTGATCAGCTCAGAGCTCTGAAGTTCAAGGGGAAGTTTATTTTTTATGTATTCCACGTCAATTCTTGAACAACCTTTTCAGGAGAACCAGGAGGAAAATGGGGTTTTTGCTTCTATAATGCATAGCAAAAACTTATGCTCAGAAATTTGACCTAAAAGTGATGACCACAGAAAGAAGCTCCCAGAAGGAAAAGAATTCAAAATATGGAAAACCTAAATTTTCAGAAGAAACTATGTTTAATAGTAGGATATGAAAACATCAGGGCCAGCTGTGCAAGGAACTTTTGCAGCTATGCTGAAAACAAACCCTGAAAAATACTATTACTACATTTGAGGAAAGGGATTAAAAAACCCTTGTAATTGCTGATTAAGGCAAGAACTGGAACCCAGGAGATGTGTGTTCTTTTCCCTGCTGTGAGGTGCACTTTTTAACGTTCTGAAAAGATTTCCAGACAAAAAAACTATTCCAAGCAGAATTTAAATCAAAAGGAGGAAACAATGGCTTGTTATGCTTATACTCAGAAGCCTTAAAGCCCGAATGGAAGCTGGTAAAAGAGCTCTGGAACAATGGAGGAGATCACACCCTGTTTTCAAATGTAGTATTTCAAACCTGAGTCACACAGGACAAAAATCTACAGCTATTATGAAAATTCCATAGTCTGAAAAATCAGGGCATTTTCAAAAAGCACTTTTCTCTTTTGAAGGTCTTCTACAACTCTCTCAAGTTTTCCTTCTAAAAGGAAAATAAAATAACCACTAGGAGAGTTTTGATAAACCAAGATTTCCACACGACAATCCTCTTAGGGAGGCAGATTGCATGGGGAGGAACAGCCAGAGCTCCCAGGAGAATGAAGTCCTAGTTCCACTGCTCTGGCCCTTACCTCAAGGATTATGGTGTTACAGAAGTAAAAATACACTTGTTGTCCAAGTCCTGGTTACTGGTTTAGGCTGAACATTGTGTAAACAAACAAACCCATCTCTGCAGACACTATGGTGGTAACCAAAGGATTTCATCTTCTACTGTGGCTTCTATATGGAAATACATAGCTTGGAAACTGAGAAAAGTTCTCAGCCATTGAAATAAAGTCCTGTCCAATTTTCAGAGCAAACACCTCACAAATTGTCCTTTTCTATCCCCTAAATAAACACAAGCCAAACCACTGAAACCAGTGAGAGAATATGAAGCATTTTCCAGGAGGAATGTCCCCATTTTCCTGCACTTCTGGGAATATGATTCCCCAAAGAAGGGTCTTTGTCTTTTACCATGGAATATGGTAAAAATATTCCTATATTAAGAGAATTAAGGAAGAAATGTATGGAGAGAGTGGAAGTCCTTCCACATAATGAAAGAATAAAGTACCTTCCCCCCGTGTCTTGCCCCGAGTGTCAAAGAAATCACTTTGATTTTAAGCTACGTGTTGTATCTGTCAGAGAACAAATAAAGGTCGTTGCAGGGTGTGCAGAGAATGCTGATTTCATTCTGTGAAAAAACAAAAATAAATAGATATAAATGAGCCTGTAGATTAAAAGAAAATCCTGTCTGAAAGGCTTATTAAGAGTAATTTGTTATGTTTTCCTCCTAATTACTGGAATTAATAGTAATAATACATCCTACACTCCCAAGATTAATGGAAGATGTTTCCTTTCTTGGTGTACACTTTTTGCAGCAGGAAACAGTTACTCAAAGCCCCATTTTAAGAATTTGTTTCATTAGGGAAGCTTCAAACAAGCTATAAAAAGAATCAAGTGTTAAATGTTTATAGAAAATAATCCATCTCCTTTTTTGGTTAAACACAGGGGTAGGATTAGAGGAGAACAAAGATAAATTTCCTGCATGTTCAAAACACTCAAAGGTGACAATGCCTTTAAGAGGAGGAATCACAACCCTCTGGTCCCATCCTGGAGGAGATCTCAGCATGGATCAGATCCCTGGAGCCTGAGGAGAAGTTCCCTGTATTGGGAACCAAACATTTATTCCTGTGCCTGCCAATTTTCCCAGCAGTATTCCTTGGAATACCAATTAATTATCCCAATGCAATGCCATTCCTCTTCATTTTTCCACCTTTTTCCAACTACAGCAGCAAAAAAAAAATCCTGACCTCGAAGACATTTGTGGAAAAAAGGGAGGGTGAGATTTTCAGATCCTTTACTTGAAATAAATAAATAAACCATCCATTAGTTATGTCATGTCCTTAAAATAAATGTTACAGCAATGGTAATTGTGTAATTAAATTAGCAGGCTTTTCCATCTCCTTGATTCATTAATCTAAGAACTTGTTGCAGAAAATATGGAATTAATAAGGAACTGGCTTATAAAACAGATTTTTTGTAATTTATTTGCCAGTTCATTAAAGAGAAACAATAAAACAGAAATCAGAAAAGCAGCACAGGGAGCAATGGGGGTTTTTCTGTCTATAGAGGCAATTTTACACAAAGTGATGGATTGCTTTTCGTTTGGTGCCTTCTTTGCCATTAATACCAAAGAACATGTATTAAAGAGAAAATTATGATGTGTGCATTATTGTGGGGACCAGCTCTGAATGTCCCATTAACTCCTCTCTACCCACCCTCACAGCAGCTCCAATCTGGAAGGGCAAAGCCATCTCTGCAGAGATCAGTGCTCTGAGGCCTCACTCCCATCTCTCTGTCCACCAGAGTTTTGCTTTTCCCTCTGACATCCCTGCAAACCCTCAGGATGGTTTATTTTTCTCACCTCTGCTACTTTCCCAGGTAGAAATAACACCCAAAGCTAAACCTCTGGCTAGAACAGCCTAAGGTTGTGGTTGGCTGTGAAGCAGATTGCTCAGCACTGGTCTGATGTCAGGTTTATCACCTTGCCCTGGTACATGGCACCACAGTTGGTGGGTCTCCTGGGTCCTCCTGTTCCCTGCACTGGGACCCAGAGCTTCTCTCAGAGCCTGGTGTGAAAAGACACTTTCTGCTTCAAAACACAAACTACTAATGACAGGTCTGCAAACACAGCTGATAAAATACATGCTCTAAAGCCTGTCTTACAAATGGTAAGTGCTGATGGGGAGCAAGTTTCAAACCCATCCAACAGCAATGTGAGAACTAGGTAAAAATCCCTCTGGATTTGTGTGGTGGTAGCACCTCCTCCCCCCTACACAACCCAACCTGGGAGCAATGCTGCTGGCTGCTCAGCACTCAAAGCCCACTATAGCAAACTGAGCATGGTCAGTCTTCAATGCTGAGGTTTGGAACCAGAATCTCCATTTGGAAGACGGAAAGCCTTGTCCAAATGGACCTCTGTCCCCTGCAGCTTGTTTTTAAGAGGGAAGTCTTCTAGATCCAGCTGTGGTTTACTCTCTGGAACACTCCTCTCTTCTACAACACTGAGTACCACCCACACTGCTTTCAGGGAAAACAAAAAAGAAGAAAAAGGAGAAAAATCATCTGCTGAAAGCATTTCTGTAACTTGGTTCTGTTAACTTTGCTCCCATTTTGACAGAAACAAATAAATGACACCCCACGAGCAGCTCAGCCAGCAGATCCAGAACTGGAAAGCTCTATCAGAGGAGCAGTAACGAGCACTTAATGTTGAAGCCAGACAGCAGCAACATCTGCCACCAGCACAGCCATGTGTGAGGAGCACATTTATCTGCTCAGAGGGAGTGCAGAGTCAGCCCTTTGCCTCCCTGCCCTCAGAAACCATTTCCACAGCTTTACACCCTACTCCTGCTCCATATTTCTCTGTGATTCCCCATCCCCATGATTACTCTTCTAACCAGAATAATTCATCAACCTCACCACCCAGCTCCACAGTGCTAGCAGGTTATGACAGCCCAAGCTAATGAACCATCCATTCTAATCAGAGACACTCAATGCTTCCTTTGCATTAATTGTGTAAATAATAAAAAATAGCCCTTTGCTGCATGCCAGGAATCTGCTGGTGTTAGCAAGGCAACCTCCAAATGCTTTCCTCTGGCAAGCTGGGCATCATGATGGACTAAAATCCATGCAGGGGACAGGGTACTCTCCTCCTCTTAAAAATCACAGCTCTACTTCACGTGCACTGGGGGTCTGACAGAGATAATTAGAGTGGCAGGGTGGCTGCCCTCAGTAAATTAAACAGATGAGAAAAACTGATGTTTAGGAGCCAAGGGAAATGTTTTGCTTTTATTTGCAGCCAGCCTTTCTGGATTTTGCTTGTTTGGGCAATGCTGTGGTTCAGTATGTGCCCTCCTTCCATGGTCTCACCCACGTGCTCTCCTTTCACCAGCCCTCCGGTGTTCAAGCTCTAGCAGAGTCAACAGCACAAACATCCCATGGCTATTCAGTTCCTCAATATAATTTAAACTAGCACAGAAAGCAGCAAGGTTCTGGTAGCCAGAAACTATCTAGTCGGCAATGTGGAGTCATCTGGGAGAGGGATTCAATTGTCTCAGTGCTGATTCTCAGGCATTATTCAAGGGTGGGTCAAAAGCTGCCTTTTCATGTCAGGCTACTGATAATCTGGGCCAAAACCTCACTCTGCCAGCTGAAAAACTTCAAAAGCAATTTGAGGGCTTCAAGGAGTCTTGAAAAAAGCTCCCCAAAAGCTTACAAGGAAGCAGAGCTGACTCTTGGCAAGGGCCACAATCCACTCAGGATTAACAAGCAAGCCATTGGTTTGACCACCACAGTTTTTCATTCATTCATTCCTATGGAAAATGCAGATACAAAAACAATTCAACAAAACATCTTAAATCACTTTTTGAGAAGAGGTCAACTTCTCTGGAGGGAGAGACCCTGGCCCAGGTTGCCCAGGGGGGCTGTGGATGCTCCATCCCTGGAGGTGTTCAAGGCCAGGTTGGATGGGACTTGAGCAACCTGGTCTAGTGGGAGGTGTCCCTGCCCTGGCAGGGGGTTGGAACGAGATGATCTTTGAAGTCCCTTCCAACCCAAACCATTCTATGATTCTCACTTATATCCCCATTCAACACTGAGGGGGAAAACAAAACATAAAACTACAACCCAAACCCAACATTTGTTTGGAGGGAAACCAGCACCTAGAGGTCTCACACTGGACAGGCTCTTACTGCAGCATACCCAGAGCCTGCTTAGGAAATTTAATTAAACCTGATGCAAGAGTTCACTACAATGAAGTTCTAATTAATAAAGATATTCCCATTCTGAAGAGATTTACAGTAATGTAGCCGTAAAACAACAGGGCCAGATTTTCCAGCATTACACCCAAGAAAAACTCGGTGTAATTCCACAGAAATAAAAACAAAATTGGAGTCAAGCCAAAAGGAGGGTGCCAGGATTTCCCATTAATGAAAACATTGCTCTTTCCACATAACAGTCTTAAAAATAAACTGTTTATAGCTGCATTTTCAAGGGAGAAGACAGACTTCACCAGAAGAACCTCGCTCCCTGGATCCCTGCCAGGGTGCACTCTCTATTAGGAATGATCTGAAATATTAATGCAGCAGTTTATCCTGGACATTTGTAGGGACACTGAGCTCGAGCCGCTTCCCGGCTGCTCGTGCCAAGTTCAACTCTGCACTGGCTCCCTGGAGAGTCTTTGCTAAGCAGAAATGAGAAGGGAAAAAAAACCCACAAAGAAAAATTGCTGCTTTGAAGGAAAAGAGGGAGAGACAAAGAGTTGGAGAAGGCATATAAAGATCTAAAGGACCTTCTCTTTCCATGGCTCTCTTCACAGCTAAAGAGGTCACAGCATTTAACAAAGCCTCTGGCTCTCAAAGCCAGCAAGGGGTTTCATCTGCGGGCATCTTCTCAGCCTTACCCATCCCTTCCACTGCTCACAGCAGAAAGAAGATTCTCCTCAGCAATTCTGCACCCTAATCTTGTCCAGCAGAAAAATAACAACACGCTGGAAGTTGCAACGTGCATGGGCTAACCAGCCTTTCCCTGCACTACCATCTCCATCTATCTAGGCTAACCAGCTTAAAAGATGATCTTCAAGTCCCAGACTATATATTTTCTGCCCAGGAAATGGAACAAGCAGGTTCTGTAAATGCTGCTATTGCCATCTCTGCTGCTGCAGGGCTTTGTCTCATTACACCAGATTGGTTCCCTCCTGTGAGAGGATGCTCAGGTGCCACCAGTGGGAATTTTTTCACCTTTTACTGGCTTCCTTCTGTCAAATACACACATGGTTTCAACACACCACCTAGAAGCTTGTGGCAGTAGTCAGAAATGCTTTAAATACATGAACCAACCTCAAGCAATTCACGCTGACAATGTGAAAAAAAATAATCTCCATGAAGTTCTGTAGTGAATGTAGAAAGTAAAAACTAAAAGCAGCCCCTGTGAGATCATTGTGGTTCACTTCCCCACAATATGAATATGTCCTCCCCCTTTTCGTTTGTAAAGCACCAGGAGAGCATTAGATTAATTCAAGCTACCCAGGAATGCAAAATCCACCCAGAATAATTGCCTCTCCAAGCACAGAAAAATAATTTATGGTAAAGGCATTAGATTACAAATCCAAAAGTGTCTTAATTTCACAGGACTGAAACAAACTCCGTTCTTATCTTAAGGCAAGTCAACAACTGAGTTTATTTCCTCCTTTGCAAAAGGGGATAATTTCTTTCTCCCCACTCCTATCTAGACAGGCTGGAAAGGTTCAGGATCCTCTTGTACATTGTGGTTTCAGCCAAGCTTAATTTCATCCATGCTGGTTGTATAGCAGGAAAATTAAACAGAAACTCCCCCATCCTAACTGGTTAACAGAACCAAAGAACTAAGCTACAAAACTAAGCAGGCTGCAAATTCTGTCTAGCTACAATTTCCTTGAGTTAATACACCTAATGTAGATCTGCAGTTGTACATCTAAAAAGACAAAAAGGCAGCGGGGGTGGAGGGGACAGTCACTGGATGACATTAAAAAGACAAGAAAAAGATTAAAAGAACTTTCTGGTCACTGCCAGTTTAAAAAAGAGGCTATGAAGCATGAATAATAAATGTTCTAATGTTTGACTGCAGTTTTCTTTAGGGAAACTTGAAAATCCTTTGTAAACCAGAAAGAGTATATTAAAAAACCCCAAAACCTGACGCTTCTCTATTTGTTCTCAAAACTGGAACAACTCAAAGGACTACAACAGACTTGATCACTCAGGTCCAAAGAAAGATATAGGAGGATGTTACATGTGAAAGATAAGAATCCCCACTTGTCTGGGCATTACTGAATGCAAATATTGAATAACATTACAAATGAATTTTGTTAAATCACTGTGAGCCAAATCCAGTCTTAGGACATTGCCAGTAAAATCAATGGGATTATGTAAAGAATTATTAAATTAAACAAAAAACCCCACATTACCAAATCGCCTTCACACAACTGCTACAATAACGTGCTCTGGGTGGGTTTTTTAAGTGGGTGCAACGGAGTTTTAATCTTACAGACACTGCACTTCCACTACCCATTTCACCTCAGACCCTTAGAACTTGTTGTCTGAGTCTGGAAATTCCCAGGTTTTTTAGAGAAGTCCACTGGAGCAGCCTGGTAGTCAATAGCAAAGCTCCATTTGTCTTTCCCTGTCAGATGTAGGGGCTGAGTGGATTAGCTGACCCTAACTCCAGCTCACCCAATATGAGGATATGTTACTATCTGGAGGCACAAAGAAAATAAAACACAACCAAGAACCAGAGAGAACGGGGGAGCTGCATCGTCAGCGTAAACTACACAGGAACAGCACAGCAGTTCATAACAGCAAGGAAAACATCAAAAGAAATACAATACTTTGCTACAGGAGGCATTCAGTGTAATTATTAATGCAAAGAATGAACATTATTACCATAATGTAACTCAAGATGTATCTGAACAGGCCCCCCTGAGGGAAACAACTTGATGTATGTTTACAATCAAGGGTAGCAGGGAAACAAAAGGACACTCCAGCTAAAGAGACACATTTATCTGTGCAGGATTTAAAAATGGCAAAGATATAGAGCAACTTCCAGATAAATCACCATCTTTCTAGGAATATAGTCTTTGTTCTCAATAATAGATCAATTTATGTTAAGGTTACACCTACCAAAGGGTACAGAGACTAAGAAATAATTAATAGATGTCACAGGTGAGAGCAGTGCTTTAAAAGCACATCAACAAAAATTATTTTAGGTGGTTACAACCAACTCACAGCTCTGCAGCGTGTTCAATCATTTGCTCAAGTATTTATCAGTTATTGAACTTCTACAATATTGTCAGTAGGGTCAAGTTAAGAGATTGAAAAAGTCCCAGATCTTGTTAGAGATCTGAACAGAACCATGAAGCAGAAATAATGGGCCTCAAGTTAGGAAATAAAGCTCAACTCTTGTGACAGACTCCCCACCACTGCTACAGACCTGCTCCAGCCACTTCTTCCTTCAGAACTGCTTATAAAGGAAAAGTTTTTTAAAAAAAAAAATATATAATATTAAGTATTATTCTACATCCTGCTCAGGCCACAATGACTGTACTCTGCCAGTGTCAAAACATGCCAGCATATTATCATGTACCTTAAAAATTAAGTCATAACTATCTTAGTCAAGTGAATTTGTGAAAAACAGGCTAGAAACAAAACAAGTGCTTTGTTTTGACAATTCTTCCACCTAAAACTTTATTTAAGCTGACATCTTCCCGGGAAACATTTCGATCCTAACAAATATGTTTGGCAAACAAAAACCATCCCTGCCCCCAGTGTTTGCACTGCTGTGGCTGTGTGTAAAACCAGACTGAGCTCTCTGCAAGCTCTTCAAGATGTCACTGATGCAGCACGTCTGGGGTGAACCTGGGGGCAAGCACTGACCTGAAGGGCTTTGTTCAGCATATTGCTGCTTCTCCTTCAACACTCCAGCATCTTGGCCTCTCTGGTCTCCAGCAGATGTTCATACTTTATTCTCCTGGAAAGTGGTAACTCAGCTACCTCAGCATAAGCAAATATATGTTTATATCAGGCATTCTTTGGAGAGTTTTTGGCAGAAAACTGCCTGTTGGCTCACTGTCTACAAAGTGCTTGGTCAGAAAATACTGAATATAGTGCTGGGATCCAACTTAGCTTGTATTAGTCTGCCTAAATAAAAGGGTTTGCTTTACAACAAGGTGAGGGCTTTGTTAGTTTAACTCTATTAATAAAGTTCATTAGTTAACAAAGAATCATTTAAGAGGGTGAGGGGAAAGGCCATAAGTGCTCTCCAGGCTGAAGGGAGCCTGGAGACACCACGAGTGTTAAAACGTATTAAACAGCGCGAGCCCAAGAGCCCTCTGGAGTTTTCTTTGAGTGTATTACTTTTAAATTAGAGATGGGAAATGTTCCCTGTTGAAGCTGGACAGAAAACAGCTGTGCTCATTAAAAGAGGAGGAACTGCTAAGTAGTTATATAATCAACACTATGTAATTAACAGAGAATTATAATAGTAGATCTAAGGCTGAGCTGAAGTGGTGTGCTGTGCAGAATGCTAACAGCTTTGCTGCCCTTTCCATGGCTCCCCCTCTTCCACTGCCTTGCCCAGGCTGCAGATCCAGACCACAGAATCATTTAGGTTGGAAATCAAGGATCATCAAGTCCAACCTTTGTCCAACATCTCCCTGACCCCCAGAACACGTCTCCAAGTACCACATCTACTCCTTTGTTGAACCCCTCCAGGGATGGGGACTCCAGCACCTCCCTGGGCAGCCTGGGCCAGTCCCTGACCACTCTGCCAGTAAAGAACTTCTTCCCAATGTCCAATCTAAAGCTCCCCTGGTGCAACTTGAGGCCATCACCTCTTGTCATGTCATTAGTAACTTGGGATGTTCCTCAGGCTCACATAGCAAGTGAGACAAGGCTTCTCCAGACCAGCTTGGGAAGAAGAGTTTGCTCAGAGGGATCAGCCAGTCCAGTATTTTCTTACTGCCAACAGGAAAATGTCTACGCTGTTGTGTAACAGGAGCATCAGATAGTCAAGAAAAGCTTCCACAGAGCAGAAGGTGGAGGAACACATCCAAGAATTCTTGGAACCTTCCCCCTGAGAATTTCCATGTGCTTTGGCCATTGTAAAAGCATGCTGGGCAATGAGAGCAGTACTGAAGCAACCCCATATTCAGAGCTGCAGAGACTCTATCCACAAGAAAAATTTCATATGTGACACCTGACTAATCTTCTAGATATGAGGATGTCCCCAGCTCACAGCATTTATCTGCAGGTCCCTCTCTGGGGGGATCACAGCGGCTGTTGATGGCATCACTGACCCCATGAAATACTGGCAGCATGGCTAGTCAATACACCTAGCAAAGAGAGGGTACCTGCCCTAGGCTAGAGCCTGTCTGAGTGCCAGAAGAGATCTGGACCTAAGGACAGAGCTCTGAGTGAGCAGGACAGAGGCAAACAGCACCAGCACACAATATGAGGGATGACATCCACCTTCCTGCGCCATCAGGGAGCTTGAACAAAGCTCCTTCAGAGACATCCCTGGGGTGTAAACTGATTTCAGTGAGAATTACACACACAAATACTCAAGAAAATCCCTCCCTTAGTCCCTCTATACCTATTTCTACTTTAATACATATAAATGAATCATTCTTTCCTAAACCACAGCTGTGTTACCTCTGAGGAAGAAGTGTGACATCAGTATGACAGCAGTGCTGAGAGCCAGCCCTGAACACAAGAGCACAGGGACCAATAACCCTGGGTCATTTTGGTTTAGGCTGCAGGGCACCTCACACATCCATTCCTTGGTGCCAACAGCTTAGTGCAGGCAGCTCAGCTGTGCCACCATCCTTCAGTGGAAACCTTCAAAATCCGGGGAGAAAAGTTGTTAGTAATTCTAAACTACATTTGCTTTCGAATTCAGGCTTCCTGGGATCCAGCTCTGCTACTGTATCCTCATCCCAGCCCGTGTGCTGCCAAGGAGAGCAGGAGATAACACTGATTAGAGCTGATAGGAACAAAAGGTAGAGCTGGGAGTCCTCCACAAACCGCTAACATTGGAAGCAATCATCAGTAATGAACCAAACTACCACTGAACCACCATAAACTGCTTTTAAGTCACCTACTAGAGAATATATAGAGATATATAAATATACAAACCAGCTCACTCCCTCCTCCATTATCACAAGCAGACTGACAAGCACGTTCCTTACCCCATGCCTGGATTTGGCACTCCATGGGATAGAAACCTGCCAAATTCTAAAGAGCTCTGGTCACATTTAAACACAAATGCACCAGAGGCATCCTCCCTATATCTCCTGAAACAGGACTGAGTTTGCTTCAAATTGCCTCTCTACAAAAGAATTCTGATGGTGGCTCATACATCTTCCACATTGAGCCTTTTGCTTGGGCAAATCTGATGAGCCAGTTGGGCCAAAAGCTGTCTAACCTGTTGTCCTCCTCCTCCCTTCCCCCAGAGAAAAGGGATATTCAGATTTTCAAATAAATTCACCAACCAGCAAGTAGGTAAACTTCAAAACTATAACCCGGGAGTCCTGATTTCCTGGTCTTTTTCTTTAACCACTAGATGACACTACTTCCTTATATACCAGCCCACTTTGCCAAGGTTTCTGAGCACTTCCACCTCTCCTTGGGACCAGTTGGGAGTCCTGGGTATCAATTTCTAACTTCAAGACAGGAAAAAAGTTATTAACAGACTACAAGAAAAAAAACTTGGCTACGTTGCACATTTTTTCTTACATACTTTTTCCTTTCCTTTGTGCTTGACTCCTCTCTCTCCAATCCAATTAAGCTGTTCCATTTAGATGGTTTGTGCATTTCCAGTTTTCTTGCAGTCTACTGGAAATTCCATAATTACCAAGACATACCAAAGCAGATAAATAACTAAGGGCTACTATTACCTGAGCCTTCCAAACAGCTCTCTAAAAACTCCTGGATGAATCAAGACACGTGTTCAGGAGGGATTCACAACAGAAGGTTCAAGGTTCTTATTCTGCAAGGGGCTGTTGAATCACAGCAAGTCTCAGGGATCTTACTCTGGATGCAGTGAATGGGCTGCCAAAACTATGACTTACAATTTCTGCTGCTTCCTGTTGGTCCATTGAAGTCCCAGCATTGCAAGTGCCACATGATGCATTCAGAAGGGCTTCATCAACTGCTTTTGGATGGTTTAATAATGAGGACTGGACTATTTTAGCTCCCCATACGAAAAGAGGATTGTGTGTTCTGTTTTAAAATTCAAAACCTTTTTTTCTTCCCCTCAAGGGTTGTGGTTGGGTGTTCTTAATTGCTTCTGGAATGGCACACTGTCATTTAACCCTCTTGTTCACTCTCATTTTCCACCTTCTCTATTTTCACACACAATTGAACTGACTTACAGCAAAATAGAATTTATTAAGCTGAGGACGATGTGAGTAATCAACATAATGCCCTGTCTGCTAATCCCTGGTTACTCCATTCCTTTTATACTGTTTATTCGACTTTTGGTCTACATTGTTTAGAGCAGAGAATATGGATTTTCTTCCCTGGGAAGCCTCATTCAATTGGAAAATGTGTGTGATACTTTGTATGTTGTATGCACAAGGACCAGCACAGTACTTGATAAAAGGACCATCAATGTAATCAGTGCAAGGAGCTTTAATTCTCAGGGCTTGGAAAATTCCTCTTTCAACAGGCTGTACAAAGGCAGCAGCATGAGGTGCTGCATAAATGTACCCAGCAAAACCCTGGTCAGGAGGTGGGGATTATTCATCTCAAGAAGCACACACAATTCCCAGTGGAGATCTGGCTTCCTCTGCATACGGACCAGTAGAGGTCACCTGTGCTGCAAAGGGTCTGCAATTCAAGATCTCAATCCCAAAGACCCCAAAATGTGATTTACCACCCAGACTTTGATTCACACCAGTTCCAACCCCCCTGCCAGGGCAGGGACACCTCCCACTAGAGCAGGTGGCTCAAGGTCCCGTCCAACCTGGCCTTGAACACCTCCAGGGATGGGTACAGCCATTCCACCCTGTCCTACCATTGCACTATTTTGAATTCATCCTTCATTAACAACCAGTTTTCCCATCTCTTTGAAATAGACACTGCAGCAAGTATAAAAAACAAGCATGCAAACAAACTATTTTCCAAGGAGGGGATAACAACACATAAAAAAACCAAAGACACACAATAACATAGGTAAGTGTTGGGTGTTCAGATGGTTTGCTTAACATACAAGCAAAAAATTCACTGTCACAATAGCAGAATCTATCCTACAACACAGTATTAGCTTTGAGAAGCATAAGTAGGGCAAACATGGAACCTCAAACAAAACCCAACACGTGCCCAACTTCCCCATGTCAGGGCATCTACTCTCATTTGAACAGGCAAACACCTAACCTGAATTCTTGCTGATCTGTAGATGCTGAGGTATCAAATTACAAACAACAGATTCAGTCAGCTGGATAATGGACAGAAAATTAAATCCAGCTCTGATTGCAGTATCTGACAGCACTTTCTGACACACAGGGTGGTCAGAGGGAGGAATATCCTATTATTTATACCAGATAAACTAAATTGAAACCTTTTACCAAACATATTCTCATGGAGCTATTTAGCCCTTTTTATTTTTCAGTTAAAATAAATTACATTTCTATTTGTATTTCATTTCACTTTGCTTCATTTCTAACCTATGTGTCATTACATTTCAATTTGCTCCCTGTTCCACAGCATTCATCATTGAAGGGAATCCAGAGCATCATAAGTACTGGGAGAAAATAACTCTACAGATTATTATGCCAAAGCAAAATAAGCATCCAATTTCTGCTCCCACTAACGAGCTACAGGAGAGTGTTTCCATCCTTGAGTCCTCATTTTAGACAGGGAAATTCAAAGGGCATTCTCAGAGCTAACAATGACATTTCAATGGAGTTCATTACCCTCTATATCCAGCCAAGCCACTAATTTTATCTCAGCGACGGATTTATCACGAGAAATAAAGATTTTTCCCACTTCATGGGGTTCTTCAGCATTTACAATGCACTTGGCTGGTGCAATGATGAGGGAAACAAACACTTAGAGCAATCAGTCTGCTGAATTGACACTGTCTTCCAAACTCATTGCATGAGATACTCAATAAAACACCAAATATGGGAAAATATTACTGAAATCTTGACAAGAGGAAAATTCCATTGGAAAATTTGGGTTCTCACTGCTGAGACAGAAGGAATAATTTTTAATATTTTTTTTTTGGGGTACAATTTTCCAGGTTTTCATGGTCTATACACACCACCACTGCTCCCTCTTCCCACCCATCTCTGCTGCAACAGCAGCACCCTTGGGAGGCCCTCAAAAAATTTGGTGGTTACAGATGCCCTTTGTAAGTATACAGGGATTTTTAAAGATCAGGAAAATTATATACTTGATGCAAAGTCTCCAGCAAAGCAAGGAGGGTTTGAGCATTCAGAAGCTATTTGAAGTTTCTGGAATTAGATCCCTGTGGCTACTGCTGCCCTTCAAAAGCCTGGGCTGCTTCCACAAGCTGAATAAAATGCAACAAGTTATCTCAACGTTGTTCCATAATCTTCATGGCAGATAAAAGCTCTGAAAAGGAATCTAGCAGAAGACATGTTTTGCAAATTAAATATTAGCTACATATTTGTGAAGAAAATAAACAACTTAAAGGATTCTCTTCAGGTTCAGCTCTTATCAGCTAAATTGGATCTCGTCTGGGAGAGAGATAAAAATCAGCAGTTCCTTATCTTTAAATCCATGGTTTAATAAAGCCATTTTTTCCTCACAGGGATAAGCAAACCTGATTGCATTTCTGAACTTTGTCAGGTGGGGGGTTTGGGGCTTTTTTGAGGGGGGTTGTTTTAAGTTCACAGCATGTTCTGCTCTCCCTTAAGCCAAAAGACCACTTTTAATGACCTTGCCACCTCTGGAGACATAACTGCCCAACAGCACGTGGGCTCTAGAGAAACACTTCTCTAGCAAAGGCATTAATGCAAGATTTTGTTTCATTTACCAATAGCATAAGACAACTTAGTTTCCTGCAAAATAAACAGCAGGTCACCCTGTAGGGTAGAACTTATCCTAGCTTAGGTCTGTACATCAGCAGTTTAAGTCTGAACTAAGTGATCAGATACTGGCTCTGTACACTGGTGGGTCACTCTGACCCACGTTTCCTTCTTCATTTCTTCCCTCAACAACTGCATCATCTCACCCAGGCCTAGTGCTGCTCCAGGAACTTGAGAGAGATGGAAAGGCTGGGAGAGCCGAGGATCCCCAGTGCCTCTCAGCATTAAGGATCTCAAGTGCTTCCTGAGTTACCCTGGAGCTTGAGGAGCTGCCTCTCCTCCACTCTGCCTCTGCATTCCTAGCAATTGATTAACTGCCTTTGGAATCCAGATAAACAACAATTTGTACCAGTACATACTCACTGCATGAAATCTTTCTTCCATTAAATCCCACTTTGTGATCCTTGAAGCCATCTTCATGCACTCAACAAGTTTATTTTCTGTATTTCAGTCCCATCTTCCAACTCTCATAAAACTACTCACACAACTGATTTAAGTCACTAAAGCACAGATGAAAGCTGAGTTTTTATCTCCTCTCTCATACAACTTCCAGCTCTCTCCTCCAGAATGCAATTCAGCCTCCAACAGGACAAACTTTTAAAATAATCAAATAAAAAACCCCACAAAACCCAAACCAACCCCTCACCACCTTTCTAGGTAGTCATTTATCCTCAATTCCCAGAATAACCCACCTAGCTAGTGGAGGATTTCTATTGGTATTTATTAATTTGCCTGCAGAGTCTCACTTTTTCTCTGCTACCTGCAGTTCTCTCTATTTTGATATGAACCCCACCCATCCAATTTGCTGGGTTTTATGTTTACACCATAGAACACTGAGAATATCCAACTGAGAAACTCAGTATTTCCACCACTGGGAATACACTGTCCTGGAGAGTGCACCCAAAGCCCAGTAAAAGCTGCAGTTTTCTTCTCAACACCTTTGAGGCTCAGATAAATACTTCAGATTAACCCAGTGCATTCTAAGATTCACCTCACAGGGTGTTAATCAGCTCTCATACAGAACCTGCATCCTCACTTCACAAGCTTCTCTCACCCTTTTCAAAAGACAGACACATTTCCAGCCACCTTTCAGCCTGGCCTATTGCTCTGCCCTTCCCAACCTTATCTTGTAACCTAAGTACTTCTCTAAATGCTTAATAAATCTGTTTGTCCAATAATGGAAAACTAACTTGATGCTTCTATAGCTCCTGCAGTATGGATTTCTTGGAAAAAACTCTTGTCATTTTTGACAAATACCATCTCTCTGCTTTGCTGTGTAATCCCACTATAGGCCTAGCAATCAAAAAACTAATAGGCCCTTCACAGATTATATCTGAACTGGAATTACTTCTTTATAGCCTATGAACATTTTTCATATTGAAGCAGTGATGTCCATTTCCAAAAAAACCTGCTTGTCATTTGGTGTGACTTTTAAGTGTCTATAACTTAAAATACAATTGTGTTTACCTCCCACACCTTAATGTGCAGAGGGAGCAACAGGACATTATTAATAAATCTCTATTTCCCTGAAAAAATAAATCTCAGGTTCCAGCCTGCAGCTCAGGACCTGGTAGACTGATGGCTATTTTTCTACTGCTTCTACTTACTGCAAAATTATAATTTATGACTTTACGGCCATCCGTATGGATTACACCAAGAGCTTAAGTGCCCTTGAGGTAAGGGTAAGATGAATGGAGAGACAGGTATGAGGAATTGGATGGATTAGTTGCATAATAAAAGGATACAGACAACCCCTCCAAACTTGGGACTTTTCTCCCTATACTCCCAGGTCTGAAGTTGCAAAAATGTGTATTTTTTCACATGAAAGGCACTGAGCTGCACACAACTGGCTCTTTTAGAATTTCCACTTATTAGCCAAGAGCTGAAGTCTTTTGTTTCTATGCCTAAACTCAATGCAAACACGTCTGCTTAGGTCTACATGACCTAGTTAGAGACATCCCTGCTGACTGTAGGGGGGCTGGACCAGATGGCCTTTGGAGGTCCCTTCAACCCCAAACCTATTCAATGATTCTACGACTCTACTTCATTATTAGAGAGTCTTATCATCAGGGTATCTATTTCAAGGCTTTTAATATTTGGGAAGGGCAATTTACCTCTAATTTACCTGATTTCTTCCTTAGTTCAAGCTTAGAGACATTGCAACTGTTATGCACCATTTAATTTCTTTTTGAACAGATCTGGGGATCCAGCAGGACTACTTAGGTCACCCAGTTCTGTGGAAGTGCTGGAAACCAAATCTGAATCTCAGTCTCCACGTAAGACTTGGCCACTACTAACACTTAACATAAATCCTATTAAACTTCCCCATCTCTAAATGCAATTAATAGTTTGCTTCACTACTCCATCCCTGGGGGAGTGCATTGCAATTCTTAAAAGCATTTTACCATTTAGAACAATTGCTTTTCAAAGCAAAATTTTTAGCTGATTTTTAGCAGCACCCAGGAATACACCAACTATCCCATCAATAATCTGTTATACTTTCAGTCCTTGTAGCTCAGGAGGATGCCCATTCAAAACAGCTCAAACAGACCCTAACAAAATTTTAATCTTTTTTTTTAATTGTACTTACTGTGTAAATCAATACCATTCCATTTCCTAAAAGATGCTGGCTATGTCATTTTGATATTAGAAATGGACTAACTAAATTATTGATCCAAGTTACATATGCATACATGGATTTAACATTCTCTTGGACCATCAGATTTCAAGGTTCAAAAAACCAATTCATTTTTTTCCTCTATTTTTTCAAAGTAAAATTCAACCCCTGCAAAAATCCACTAATTGATGAGCCATACTGAATATATATTTCAACATTCTAATGTTACACAGAGGGGATCTTTTATTACTGCCAAGGTCAGAGAAGATGAAAAGATTCAGTATTTTATAATGCCATCTATTACTTAATATGAAGAGGATTCTGAATTACAGTGCTAAAAAAGCATAATATTTCTTCTACCTGAGATGACTCTTACCACCTGATTCCAGGTGTATTGATGTGCCAGTGCCACCCAGACCAAAACTGATGCTGCTCAAGCACCAGCTGCTCAATGTCCACGTTACCACCACACTTTGCTGAGCTAAGAGACCACGTGGCCTCAGGGGGGGTCCAGGTAAAATACCACCTTATTTCATTCAGCACTGAAGCTAAAATATCCTCACTCTGCAAGAAAGTAATGCAGCTTCCAGCGTAGTCAGAGTTGAAGCAAAAGAAAAGCATGAGGAATTCAACCTCTGTTCTTGAGATTTCTTGTGAGCATCCTGTGCCCTATCAATATTTTTTATTTGCAACACAAACCCTTGGCAGGAGGCTCACAAACTACTTAAACCTATTTCAAGAGCTCAAATCTGAATGTGGGAAGACATTCACAGATCACTGTGCTATGAACTCCTGCTGCTCAGGAGATCCACTACAATGCTGCACACCTCAGAGCCAGCAGGATCTTTCAGTGGGCTTCAGCTCCAGGCAGTGATCTCACCTAAGGTGAAAATGTCTGTGCAGAAATCATGAAATAATTGTATCAACTTCTCACTCCCAGTAGATCATTCATGTCAAAATTCAGGAGAGGTGTAAAACTGCAGCCTGAACATTACAGTTTCCCCTCAACACCAGAGGCACTAGCAAAATCAAGCAGGAATTTGTAATCCGTTAAAGAACTGAATGGTAAAGAAGTTACTTACTGAAAAGGAGAAGATTAATATATAAATAGTATCTTGAATCATCTGGAAGTCCTGCAATCCTGAACTGATGGCAAGTGCAGGGAAGACTGAGAGTTTAAAGAGGCAAAAATGCCCAGGCCCAAAGATTTCTGAAAGAAACAGGTTTTTCCAAAAGCTCTCAAGAGACACTCATGGGGTCAGGGAGTCATTTGCTGGCTCTGCCATTAACAGAGTCTGTGGCCAGGGCCAACTGATTTCACCTGAAACCAAGATGGGCTGGAAAAAAATAGTACTTCAAATACATCATTAACTACCCAATCAAAGCACAGAGATCTCATAGAATCACAGAATTGTTAGGGAGTCTTTCAGAGAACAGTGTTTTAAAAAAAACATCCTAGGACGATGTACTTATCTAAGTGGTAAATGTCAGGTATTTACATAACACAGAGTAAGAAATAAATTAACAATGAAGCAATTAACAAGGGTAGAAACAAGCTCAGAGTATACAGTTTACTGGCTGAAAACCTGAACAATTTTTTTCCAGCTGGGCTGTTTACTGCAATTACTTCAACGTACAACATCATCTTTCTAATAATTAATAACACTGTAAAATGATTTCCGAGCTCTTATTGTAATCAAGTTCTGATTAACTGAAGACTTTAATGATTCATGTGGTTCCCCCTCCCCCCTTTTTTTTTATTTTTTCAATCTGAACAGACTCAAGCAAGCAGCTAAATAGGAAGAAAAAGGCAACTTGTAGCAGTGCATCTCTACAGATGTCTGCAATAATTGATGGTCTCAATCTTGCTTCTCTAGGTGTCAAACAGCACCTACTCCCACCTGGAATAATTGTCATTCCCCACCATTAAGAGGGTTCAGGTGATTAGCACGTAGAGCACCCTGCCTGCCTGATGAGTCTCCAAGCAGCACAGATGTTGCCTTTAGAGGGAATACATTTCACAGACCTCTTCAGCTCAAGAAAAGGGATTTCCTGTGGCTAAAAAAGGCAGTTGTAAATGGCTCCTGCCAGAATAAAGAGACAAGGGGAAAACTTAGGAACTGGCAAAGCTTCAAAGCTTTATTTCCACAGTCACTAGAACTTTACAAGATATGCCTCTGAGCACATTACCACATAACTTCCAATTCAGATGCTTGGGCAAAATAGCTCATTACTTGTGTTTGTTACTCTATGCAGGTATTTTTGGAAAGTTTTGTTGAATTGAACGGGTTTCAAAGCACAGAAGAGCCCTGCTCATCCCTAACTGGGGGTGATACACTTGCTCCTATGCATGTCTAGCTGCTTTCCAAACTCCTTCTGCACACAGAGCATTTGCAGCTCCTGTTACACACCCAAGAGTGACCCCAGGAACACAAATACAGTTGCACCCGACCCAAAATAGGGTGCATCTTCCCAAAGCAAGGTGCTATGGTGGTGGTTTAGTCTCCAGGTCTCTCCCCCCACTCATGTCTTAGGTAAAACATTTTATTATGAGACTTTCTGGTTGCAGTAGCATAGAAGATAGTGTCTGAAACACTCAAAGATGTTTTATTTTCTCCTCAGAAGGTAATTGTTCCACAGACCATGAATAGCCTAGAAATACTTCATTTAGAAATCTCTAGTTGAAGTACCAAAGAGGCTGCTTGCTTAGTTATTATAATACAGCTCTGTTTGCTCTAATCAGTGAATACAGCAAAAAGCACTATAGAGCTTTAAATAATAGGTATACACTTAGTGTGCTCTCTCTTTTGATGCCACAAACCAACTCTTCTCATTTACTGCTCAATATCCAAGGTTTTAATTGCTGCCTACTGTCACACACTCTTGTGTCTGAAAATCCGTGCCTTTAATAGAGCTGCAAAGTGCCAAAATGATCTGCACTGCTGAGCACTACAGTCAGTGTTAGGAATGGAAAATAAATCCTCATAAAAATCACCCTTGGACTGTTAAGACTGTATTCCTTACCTGTGCTGCTCTCCTTCCACTTAAGTTCCTTTAATCTCTGCATAAGTCACTAGCTGGTTTAAAACCAACATGGCACTTCAACTGCAAATGGGGGCTTGCACAAATAATGGAAGTTCAATTGCTACCATTTTAGAAGAACCATATTTTATTTTATTTTCCTCCTGCTGTATGGAAAGCATAAGAAGAAAAGTAGTAATGTTCACAGACACATAAAGCCTAAATACTGAAAAGAATAAAGGCTCTTGGAAGCTCTGATTCTCTTCAAGTATCCTAAATTTCACAGATAAGAAGTTTTTCTTTAGAGTTCTTTCATGCTGGAAGATCCTGACCACAAAAGCTGAAGACACACAACTCTATCATCAGTAAGAATCTGGTTCAGAACTGCATTTGTCTCAGACAGAACCAGACCAAGAAAAGCTGCACATCAACTGAAAAACGTCCAGAGGAAAATAGTAAGAACAGAAATATGACCAGAGTGGAAAAACAACTGGATTTTACTTGGGGGTTTTTTTCCCCTATAGGCTGTAAAGGAGCTGATAGTGGAGACAATCCTCTTATCTCCAGTGATATTGAACAGCTGATATCAGGAGCCTTTCTCCTTTTCTCAGGCACAGGCAGCTTGTCTCCCCTTCCTCCTAGCATTAAATTCATCTAAAATTCAAGGAAAGCCCCACAAAATAAGACAAGTCTCTCAGTATTAGCATCTCCAATTCCTAACTAGGATATTATGTCACCTACTCACCATACAGGTATGCAGCTACAAAACACTCTTACCAGCAAAACAGAATTAAATCACCCCATACAGTCTGAACTACCTCCAACAGACCTTTCCCATGACTTCTCCTCTCTACAAAATATTAGGTTTTGTACATAAAAATGTAGCTTTCTTCAAGCATTTGATTATGACAGAAAATACATGGCAATCTGATCCTTAGTCTTCTCAGAATCCCTTCCAAAAAAATCTCAGATATAACAAATAATCAGTGTAATTTTTCTCATACATATTCAGTACATTATAGGTAATACATAAATAGCAAATAGATACAACATTAGTGAATATCAAAGCAACTAAAAAAAATCGATTTCTTTTTTTTTTCCCCACTGAAAAAATATGAAAATAAAACCAAGTTATTTGACTTGATCAACATCTTAAGTAGAGCCCTAGCATGGGTTGCAGGAGAAGTCCAGGTTCTGGAGTGTCAGTCAGTCCTGCACTCACTGGACACAAGCAAGATGACACAAAATAGTGCTGGAGGGATACTGTAAATACTTCCAGTCAACCTACAAGTACATACAAGATGCACAGCACATCAGCCTCCATCAGTACTGCCAGGGCCAGTAATAAAGCTTTTTTTCTTTCCCAGATTCTTATAACCTCTTCCTTTCAGAAACAGCTCAGGGACTACACTGCTGAATCCCCAAAAGTCTTGAGAGCATATGTATTCTGGTCCTTTCACAACTCCTAATTCATTTCTGGAGACATAATTGAGAATATCTATCAAAACCTACAAGCATTTGCTGACCTGGGGAAAAAAAAGTCTTCCTGGGACTCTGAAGTAATAGACTGCACTAAGACTTGAGGCATTGCTAGAAGCTGGTTGTTTCTGGGTCAAAACACAAAAAATCATGAAGTTCAAGCCAGAGATAATGAAAGCCAGGAGCTGGTTACACAGTTTATTAGTTATGTGAAATCACACTTGAAACAGGGAATGTACAAACTATATGAAAGATAAAGGTAGGAGAAAAAAATGAATCTATTTGCATAGGTGTTTTAAAGAGATGCCAGCTCAGCTGGGAAGAGGGAAAGGCAGCTTTGTAGGGACAGCAACCCAAACCAGGCAGGTTCTGCTTCTAGGGAACAACCACAGAAATAGACTCAGTTTTGTTCACCAGTCCAACACATCTCAGCAAACTTTAGGCAGTTTAAGTCCATCACAGATTGGGTTACTACGTCTGGGTACTAGGAGTGTGTGTATTCCCCTCTCTATACAAAGCCAGCTGAAACCTGGTGGAACCATGACCCAAAGTGTTTCGTGCCTCTACTTAGAAGTTTTTCAATTCGTCCGTTCTATAGTTAGAAAAATCACTTTAAATTATTTCAGATTCTGAAGGAAAAGGTGTTGGCCCAGGCATCATATCATACAATCCCCCAAACTCCCAACTAGTTCCTCTAAATAGCAGTTCAGATCTCTTTACCTTTTGCAAAAAGGATTAATTCATATCATGTATTAGAACTAAATCATTTCAGTTCCACTGACTTTACCAAAAACATTCCTCCACTGGCCTTCCTCATTTTTTTAAAGCAATCTAGACATTGTCCCAGTTCATACTGCAGCACTGAGAAACTCAAACGCAAACAGGGAAGACACTCAGGGAACAGAGTTCTCACTCCAACCAAGGCAAGGAGCCTAAAAAGAAAATCTCTGTCTGAGCCTCTTTGTTCCTTAGTTCTTCACTTGTGAAGAGGATAATAGAACTTCCATAACTCACAGGGGTGTTGTCAGAGTAAGTACATTAAAGATTAAGAGTTGCTCAGATAGAGCAGTAATGGAGGACAATGCCTAAGATAGTATTTCATTTATTCAAAGCCCTACAAAGTGCTCAGCTTCAGAAACCCTGCAATACGTTTCTCAACTGCTCAAGTATTCTTAAATCATTCTAAATATATATTACCAAGAAGGGGGTTGTGGCCAAGTGTAAAACAGCTTTGTTCTGAAGAGAAAAAATGGCACTTTTATCATCCCTCCTTTTTTTTATTCTCCCACTTCTACCCCTATGGTCATTTCCACTTTGCACTGTTGCAGAAGTCAACAGTGTAACTGAGTTTTGTGAATATATGTTTGCTCAGTAAACAAGTTAAATGGGTTTGCATAACTCTTACAAAAATAAGATTCAGCCTTTACTGAATGGCTGCACATCACCCATTTCTATCTGCAGATACATATCAACAATAGTGAGGGTAAAATAAACACACAGACCACAGAAAGTTCCCAACTATGAATCTCAGCCCAAAGAGGAGAGGAAGCCAAACTGGGCTGGGGAACAGGAAGGGAATGGTACAGCAAGAAATCACTCACAAGCTCCACTGACAACTTTGCATGTACTAAACACAAGGACAAAGAGAATTATGATGTGAAAGTTTCAAGACTAAGAAATACATCAAGAAAATTTTCACCGCCCATCCTCTGCTCCTGATTTAAATGGGACTGGTTATGAAATGAGATACTCAATAAGGTCAGTAAAATTAGCTCAGAAGTCTTAAATAAAATCATAGGCAAAAGTGCTGGGCAGGGGCCTAATTCTGTTTCTTAATCAAAGAATGCTGTTTTACTTTGGTTTTCAGTTCCTTGGGGGTTTACCTTTTGATAGTTTCTGCTTTGCACAAATGTTTGCAGAATTACAGAAAAAAAACCCTGCCTAAGCCTGACACCTTCTAGCACATTCAATCAGGCATTCAAGGACTAAAAATTCACCTCCAGCCCTCACGCATCCCCTCCCCTCAAAAACAGCCATCTATCTTTGAAGCCATTTGAAAGCTGCTTAGCAGACTGTATTTGGAATATAGTTAAGGAGCTTCTTGCCAAATCACATGGCAAGATACATGATCCTATAAAACACCCCGAATGGCCTGGCCCACCCACTACTTTCTCAATGCATAATATGCAAAACTAAACACAAGCAAAGACTTCTTTGGTGTGAGGGTGTTGAAAGCCTGGCCCAGGCTGCCCTGGGTGAGCTGCTAGAGGGGTTGGACCAGATGATCTTCAGAGGAACCTTCCAACCCCCACCAACAACATGTGAAAACTAAAAAAGAAAAATCCTAAACAAAAAACCCAACCCAACCTAACCTGCACATTCTTTGTTTTCTTTTTAAGGACCCCAAAGGCACCAATATTACATGTGGGCTGGGGCTTAACAACAGAACTACCACCATCTAACTGCCAAAACCCAATGCAAAGTTTCAAGGCTACTGCTCTGGCTTTCATTGAGAGACTTTGGCTCAAGTGAAAATTGCTCCCATGTTAGCATGGGAAGAACAGTTTTCTGACAGCTTCTGTATATTCCTATCTTGAAGCAGCTCTTTGAAGTTCATGATCTCCTCTCTTTCATAATGTTTTCCAAGAAAAGAACACGTGTGTAAAGCCTTTATGGTGACTGTGTCTTGGCATTATTGTCTTTGACACTGTCTCTGTTTGTGTCATAAAGATAATCAAAACTCCAGCTGCTGGGAACCCAAACAAGTCCCCAAGTGCCTTTTTTACTTCTTGGCTATTTACACCACCAGCTTTTAGCAAAATGTTTACATGGAGCATTATTAGCAGCACAGTTTCTGATAATATTGCAGCAAGGGCTGTTTCTTCCCTGGCATTCCCATGGAGAAATGCTCTGCAGTCCCCAGGTGAAGTAACAGCATCTTTCTTTCACTTCAGAGTCTTAAATCAGTAACACTGTTCATCATGCAAATGGGCTTAATGTTCTTGAGAGGTCTCTTGGAGAGAAGGGCTCACCAGAGCCAACACTCCACCTCTTACATCCCAGCTACCATCACTGGATCAGAGGGCTGGGATATTTGTACAAGGAAAGTCATGCTTAGACTTGGTTTCATTTACTGCATTCACCCTGTACTACAAGGAATTAAATTATACACTATGTCAAAAAGAACTGTAGCTAAGCAGAACTTCCTCTGCTCCCACTCATTTCTCCTTGTGCTAGGGAGATGTGCAAAAAAAATTCTGTGTGAATGCAAATTAAGAGCTTATTTACTCCAAGCGATCAATTATAGTAATAACTAATAACCAACCAATTTTAATAATAATTAACCATGATTACTGCTGCTCAGAAAACAGTATTCCAAGTACATCTGGGGAAAATCACTGTACATCAACATAGATACACTTGTCACAACTTCTTCAAATTCATGTCACAAGAATTCTTACTGGACCACAAACCAAAAACTCCTTTCCCCAGAGTTTACTGGCTCTAAGATCTCACCCAGCATTCAAAGATTTCTGCTGACACTTCCAGCAGCAACAGAACATGACACAAACCTTTGCACAACTTCCAAAAACAGCTTTAAAAAGTTCAGACTTTCACTTATTTTTCCCCTTGCAAAGGGGAAGATGACATTTCACCAGCTTCACCTTTCTAATTACTGTATGTAGGATGGTGTTTAAATATATACATTTTGTTGACAGATTGTTACCTCAATTAGTTGACTAGGTGATTTTCTATAATTACAATACTTTGTCACCAGGTTGTTTTCTTTAATTTGTCACCTGAATTATCCAAATTAAATTGACTTGCAGAAGCACGTTTATAGAACTTACCTTCAACGAAGACTCTGCAAATGAAGCTCTCTGCAAGCTCCTCAGCTCTTTGGTCGCACCAAATATCCTCCATTGAGAAGCATCCCCTCTCAGTCTGTGGGAGACAAGACAGAGAAACACTTGAGGACAACTTGCAGCAAATTCTGCTTATGCAAAGCTGTTCTTTCTTCAAGGCTTGGCATTCTGCCTAGCCTGTATTTTGGAAAGCACGGCCCTTTCTTAAAATAAAAAAGTAAAGTAAGAGCAATTACCAGTTTTGTCTATGGCCAAGGGAAGGCGTGGAGGTGAAAAGATTTGTGGTTTATTTTCAGCTCTGCCACCAACTTGTTACGAGCCCCTGGGGGACTCATTTAGCCTTTTGGCATCTCAGTTAACTCGAGTGCAACATAATTAATTCAAATATCTAATTACACATTCACTTTCATCAGGGGACCACAAAGTGACTCCCAAATTATTATTATTATCAGTAGTTGCAAATAGCAGAGGTCACAGCAATGCTGTTAAGTCTGCTCAAGGCCATCATTTTAAAATGCTTTGCTATGTGGATAATCTAAACCAGAAGGCACGTTGGCTCAGCTGCTGAAATGCAAAAGCCACCATCCCCTCCCCTGATGCACCTTCTGTCACCACCTACTCTAGGACAAAGTGAGCACGAATCATGACTACACCCAGTGCAAAGCATCCTGAATCAACCCTGCTCTAATAAAAATGAGATCAGAGTCAAATCAGGAGACAACCAAGATCTCAGGGACAGCACTGAAATGCATCTACATGTGATAACCGTTCACTTAAAACCTAAACCAAAGAGTTCTCTTCTAAACTCTTAGAATATAGTCCCAAAAGTACAAGAGAACACTTTAGGCTTGTCCCAGTTTTCCCACGTTATGCTCCATTTTCTTATTTTCATATCGCACAAAATAATATCACATATTATTATTAAAATAATGGAAACTAGTAAGATTTTCAAGAAACTCATCAAAAAATAGCATTCTGTTCTTTACAACTAAGACTTCCTAGGCATAAATGAACTAAGTGCTTAGGAATCCTAAACAAACAAATAATAAAACCAAACCCAACTTCTTCCAAGCTTAACCTGTGCATAGAACCTCTTTTCTTAGAAAATGCTGCTTTTCCTCCCAGTGTAACTCAGCAGTTTTTCACATCAGGGAGATTGAACTCAGACCAACACAGTTCCGGGGACAAAAGTAACATGAAAGGTAGAACTGCAAACCTTAAAACCTCAACCTTTAGCTCACTATGTTCCACCTTTTGTCTCATCAGGTTACTTAGTTTTGAGAACAGTAGAAAGAAATTTTTTAAGTGATTGGATTGATACCTTAAAATTGAAACACTACCTCAGGAATGGAGTCATCAGAAAGACCCACATAACCTCCAAGATGAGAACTCGATTTTATTATGCTCAGCATGTACTACCTGCCTAGAATAGCACACTAATTGTCATGTTGCCCACTCTCATGTCATTTGGATGCCTGCCCTAGGGCATAGGTGCTGAGCAGGAAGATTTTCACCTACAGCATGTGAACAACACAGCGACTGTTGGCTCATTAGCAATCAGTCACATCCCCTCAACACCAGAGCCCACGTGTCCCTGCCACACGCTGCTGCACATTTTGATGCATCCTTTTGCCCTGGATATCAGAAAGCCTCAATCAAGTGCTTTCACTACTCTTTGGTTTTGCTTTTCAAGCTTCAAGACCAACACCTGGACAACCAATTGCTGAACTTGCTCTGGTAATCCGCCTAACCTCTCGCCTGGATTACATCTTTGCTGCTTTTTATCTTCAGTATGTTATTAAGTACAGTAGCAGGAAGTCTGGATTTTCTCCTGCCCACTGCTCTCTCCTTAAATAGCAAAACATGATTGTAAAAATAAACACACACATTCTTTGCTCTATTTACTTGAGCACGATTTCTCCTGTTTCTGCAGCTTACAGCCACTTAACCACTCTGCCAGTCTGAGAAAGGGCCAAATGCCATGTCCATAAAATGCCACTCCTTGCAGCTACAGCCTGGCTCAACAAACTGTGAAGACCTCATCTGAGAGGCAAACATTTTGCTGTTTGTGAGTATTTAGGTTTTTGATAGCATAGACAAATAAAATTTTTAAAAGAGTTGAGTGCCTTAAGAACCTGCACATCCCACCAAGACTTGTTTTTGAGCTCTTGAAAACTTCAGCTTTATACCTGCAAACAGTGAAATCTCACAGGGATTTTTAGCACCACATTTTTTTTCCCCATCTTTGGATCTAGGTCGAGTGTCAGAGGCAAAACTGTCTCAAGTTGGGGAATTTCACTTAATGTACTGCCAATTAACATAAACTTTTAACTACTGGCTGTGGTATTGAGAAATATCATTATCATAGAATCATAGAATGGGTTGGGTTTGAAGCGACCTCAAAGATCACCCAGTTCCAATCCCCCTGCCAGGGCAGGGACACCTCCCACTAGACCAGGTTGCTCAAGTCCCATCCAACCTGGCCTTGAACACCTCCAGGGATGGAGCATCCACAGCCCCCCTGGGCAACCTGGGCCAGGGTCTCCCCACCCTCACAGTGAAGAATTTCCTCCTGATTTCCAATTTCAATCTCCCCTCTTCCAGTTTAAAGCCATTACCCCTCATCCTATCACTCCAGGCCTTTGTGAAAAGTCCCGCCTCAGCTTCAGATACTGGAAGGCCGCAATGAGGTCTCTCCAGAGCCTTCTCTTCTCCAGGCTGGACAACCAAGAACTGAGCAATAGCTCTGAGAAAACATCACAGCTCCTGTGCCAGTACCTCACCCTGTGTGCCTTGCTCAGCAGCTCCACTGCTGCTTCCTCCTCCTCCTCCTCTCCACGCTACCATGTGCTCCCCACCACAGCCGAAGCCTCGGGCCAGCTAGAACCGGCTGGAACCGGCCCGGGCCTCCCACACAGGCCACGCCCGCGGCCTCTCCCCCCTGTCCCGAGCGGCCGAACCCCTGCTCATCGTCCCAGGTGCTGGCAACGCCAGGCCGGGCTCAGGAGCAGGGAAACACCGCCGGCGGGTTTCCTCTCTCCCGTTCAGGTGCTGCCACCAACTGTCCCGCAAAGGTCGGAGCAAAACCCGGCGCAGCCCCGGGCTCCGAAGACTCCTGGGTTCGGCTCCGGCGGCCCCTGGCAGAGCAGCTGTTCCTCACAGAGACTGACCCTCACCGAATATAACCCCTGCAGCCAAGCACAGCCAAAGCTGCCCCAGCCACCAGCCCTGAACACAGGCTCCGCTCACACAGCTCCTTCACAGGGCTACCACGGGTATTTAAATCTGGTAATTTAACCCTTTATCCACTCTTCAGGTGAATAAGGCTCATTCACGCATTAGACACGGGTGCTGTCAGGCTTTACATCCAGCAGTGGATGCAAAAATCTCCCTTTAGGTGGCCTGACACGCCAAAGCAGCAGAGATGCTTGTGTTGGGTATTTGTAAAACATTCCCAGCGTTACTTCTTCTCCCCTTCCCAACTCTTGAACGCTGTGGAAAACAGGCAGGGGAGCCATAATTAGGGATTTGTCTTGAGCTGGCTGCTTCTGAACCCTGCGTGCTGCCTTGAAGCATCCAAATTACAGAGGCAAACGTGTTGTGTGTCAGCTTCTGCTGGAGGCAACAGCCTTATTACAAAAGCCTATGTTGCGTACTACGCTTTTCTGACAGCTGAGGAAACCCACTTTGTTCATATTACCAGGAAAATAATACAAAAACAACAGAGGAAGGTGTTTACAAGCCAATGCTGGCTCTCTGAGGCGAGGACAACCTGCAGGCACCGTGCTCTGGCCAAGAGGACAACAGCATGGACAGCATTAGGGTGCCAGCTGTGTGAGAGATGGGCTCCTTCTCTGTGGTCATGGCTGTGGGCAGAGCTGCTCCTGCTTCTGCAAGCCCAGGCCTGTCTGGTTTATATTTGGTTGAGCTAAATATCTTCTGCTGTGAGCAGAAATAACACAGAATTAAGTGGCTGGGTTCTGTGGATATCCTCTTTGCTCAGTGAAACTACCTCTGTAGTGGGTACTACCTGAGGTGCTCTAAGTGTCCCTCAGAGCACAGTCCTTTCTCAACTACCAAGGGGACCTCAGCAGACCAGCCTCCTGACTCAAGTACTTCTGTTCAGTATAAGGTTGAGTGTCTCCTCCACTTTCAAGTTTAAAGGCCACTGGAAGAGAGGAGCAGAGCTACAGCCTGGCTACAACGCTGCTTTGAGCTGCAGCTCCATGGCAGCTTAAGTGGATCCATTTCAGACAGTGAACCTGGCATAAAACCCAACCAAAAACCAGTCATTAGCTTTCTGCAAAGCTTCCTGACCTCCAACAGCTCCACACAGGGTCAGAGCAGCACTGGAGCTGGTACATCCAAGGGTAAGGGACTGCAACACCCAGCCATAGATTAGCACAACATTAAAGGAGAGGCAGACCACTACAGACAGCTGCAAGCTTGAAATAATGATGAAAGTTTATGACACCATACCCACCCTGGAAGAACTCCAGGCTTCCCTCTCAGGGAATATATATTCCTTATAATGAAGCTCTTCAGGGCAGGGATCACGTCTGCCTGTGAGGAGGAGGTAGCAATAAGAGAAAGTAGAAGAAAGGATGAAATACTGGATGGAGACAGAAATGATCTGGGTCTGAGTTGCTCTCCAGTTCTGTTAACTCAGATAAAGCCATGTATTTAGAACAAAAAGATAAAATTCCTTCTCCTGCACCTTGTCCAGCTGAGGTCCTGAAGTTGTTCAGGACAAGAAGGGTTTTAAAGTGCCTGCCTCAGCTGGACTTTGGTGAAACCACACTAGTGCAATATTAAAGGTCTGCAATGAAGACAGAACACTGGAATACAGCTGAGGGAGAGAAGTGGCTGGATACAGTTTTGTGTTCCACAAGAAATCCAATTTGGAGCCAAAAGCAGAGGAGAAAATGATAAAGGTAATATACTTGACAGAGTTTCACAGAAAGATACGCTGGAGAAATCTATCCAGACCATTTATTCCTCTGTGAACAACTGGATAGACTCATTACAGATTCTGCCTTTGTTGCTCTATAGAAATGAAAATGCTAATTGGTTTACTTGAAGTTTAATTGAAAATTAATAGAATTTCACTAGAGATTTGCAGAATAGGACTAGAGTTAAAATGACATTTGATTAAAGTCACACTAAAAACATACTCAAGGACATTCTGAAGACAAGCAACAACACATTCCTTTTCAAAGTGGAAATAAATATTTATCATTAGTAGCAACCATTAACAAGAGCCACTATTTTTAAAGGAGTTTAGTA
The DNA here is from genome assembly GCA_013401335.1 of Brachypteracias leptosomus. NCBI lineage: Eukaryota > Metazoa > Chordata > Aves > Coraciiformes > Brachypteraciidae > Brachypteracias > Brachypteracias leptosomus. The sequence continues at coordinate 540,279 of VYZX01000802.1, forward strand.
ATGCACAGTGATCCTTCAGCAAGCCTCTGCCTTTCTCAACACCTGGGAAACTCAAAGTGAAAAAAACCCCAAAACTTGTTACTTTCCCTGGTTAAGGGCACCTCTTTATCCCTTGTTGTGTAGAGGACACTTCAAAGGCACTCCTAGAAGCAGTCCTACCTTCCAGCTGTCACTCCTCAAGAAAAGATCCTACATTCTGATGGAATTCATGAATTATCTTCCTTTGGATTCATCACCATATGAGACCACAACAGGACTGGTGCTGTCAGACTTAGGTCTTATTTTCCTTTAGGTTCTAAGGGAGTTCACCCTTTTACATAAACCACAATAATCAAGACAATGGAAAAGAGCAACCAGTATAAAAGAGCATTGGGGTTTTTGTGTTAAAAAAACCCTATACCTGAAGAACTTTTTTTTTTCACCCCTTCTGAAGTAAACATACAAGTGAACATGGGCACCACATTTCAGCCAGTTTTCTGTGATGCCTTGGTAATAGCTGCTGATTGAATTAATAATTTTGGATGCTTAAGATCTTTAAATAAAAGGGAGGAGTAAAAAAAAAAGCAGGTCTATCACAGTTAAGACACCAGCACTGTGGAATGACACAATTGATGGCAAATACTTTGTTCATTATCATCCTGTAATAATGGAATAACAGCCAAGAAATATTTGGGTGGAGGAGGGGGAGCAAACATTTCACAGAAGGGAGATCTATCTTCTTGCCATCTTTATTGCTTTGTGCTTGCAGGCACTATATTTATCCTAAACAGAGGCTATTTCAATCCATACAGCATACACAAGCCATACATTCCACGAGGAAGATGAATATTCAAGCTTAAAAGCCTAACCAAGATTACACAGGAAGTTCCCAGGGAAAACTTGAACAAATCCATTAGAATTTGGCCATTCATCTGTACATGACAGTATTCCCAAATATTAGAAAACAAGAGACACTCAGCTACAAATTGATTCCTGTGCTGTTGCTTTCCCCCAACGAAACGAGGTCAGGCTATAACTCTTCCCTAAGTAGGCTTGTCTTCCCACTGACTCAGAGATCTGTCTTCATGAAGATATAGAAAACTAATAAATATTGAACACTGTCTCCAAGTAGCAGAGCGATTGGCCAACGTTCAACAATGGGATTTTCACCAAAAATGTTTTAAAGAAGGAGAAACAAGAAAATTGTTGGCCAACTGTAGAAAAATCTGTGCTTGAATATCATCAGACACTGGTGGGAAAGGAGGGTACAATGCTGCTGTGGAAATTAACTGGATCAACTGAATATTCATTTGATTGACTGAAATTAGATTGCTTTTATCATTACTATGGCAACTGGGTGGGCATTTGGTATTTACTTGAAGCATGTTACTATTTCAATGCTACCATGGAAAGTGGGTCATCCAACCACCACCTCCATGCATACATATATGCACAATTCCACGTTCTCCATGCCTGGCTTAATTGCTTTCCTTTCCAGGCAAAGCTAAATCAGCACTAAAAGAAAATATCTATTAATCTGAAGCACGGGGCCATCCATTCAGAATATTGTCAGCAGCAGGCTCCACAGAAAATGGAGACATTCTCTTAAATTATCAGCTGCAATAGCATTGCCAGAGAATCCCTTGATCAGTTTTCCTAGAGGGTCAAAAGAAGGTAAGAGACTAAAGATTTATTGGAATTTAAAAAGCATAGCCTAACTGTACCAGTTCTGTTAATGATAAAACCAGAGTTTCCTGGAGATTTGGTGAATTTTCTATTTAAAGACCTAACTGAGCACCCACATTTTCAAAAGAACAGGCACCAAGACAAAATCTCCAAGGAGTAATAGTTATGTAACTAACAACAGCATCACTCTCCAGGTCAAAAATGTTGAGGGCATGGCCTTGAATTTAAACCACAGCAAGAAAATCTCCTATTTGTAACCTGAATTTTAATATTTGCGTATTTTAAGGCATACAAATTACCAATACTTATAATGACAAAGGATTCATTTCAACTCCTAAAAAAGCCCACCCAATTGTTGCACCCCAAGTGTTCACCGTGAGTATTAAGGGGTTGTCTAAAATCTGTGCTTCCAGTTTTCCACTCAACTCTTACTTGTGTATAAACTTTATTGCTAATAAAAGGAACTCTAAAATATTTATACCTTCATTGTAACATAGAGCAGAACATACATTGCCAGAGCTTTAACTTTCATTTGGAATAAAGGAGTTTGGGTACATTTTAGCTTTACAAGTCAGTAAGATTGTAAGAACAGCAGTCTTGATAAAAATGGGTACCAGGTCTATGCCATCTCTAAATTAAAGAAGGATGAAGCCAATGAGTTCATAACTCTGGGGTCAAACAGAAGTAATTGCATTATATAAGTCTCTTTCTTCTTTGAGTACTTTCTCCATCAAGAGGAGTTCAACACACAATAGGGCCCTGCATATTTCATCATTCTCAGGCAGGCTGCAAATGGAGTAGCTGTGGCACCTTCTCCCTCCAGCAAACTTCTCTGGACCCACAGCCCAGAAAACAAATTTCAGCAATAAAATTCCTGTCTAAACCACCAAGCCCTCTCTTGGCACAGGAGCACATCTTGTCTGCCCTCTGGTACCCAGCAGATGCAAACCTGACTAGGAAAACTTTAAGCCTCTCTTCACCTATGTCTTGGAGCACGTGAGAAAACTTAAATAATACACAATAAAGACACCACATATTTGTTATGTTTCACAGAAGTAGATCCCTCATCCCCTGGAGAATTAGAAGATAGCAGAATCTGAAATTGGTCTATCACTAAGAATTACAGCTAAAGCACTACCTATATCAGGAAACAAATGTTACTACTCCTTTCATCACTAACACCCCCCTTCTCCCAATATGTCTCTGCCCAGCAGTTTAGCTTTCTAGAAGTAACTTCCCAGAGAAAAACGAATCAGAGAGGTGTGACAGTGCTAAAACAATTCTCAAGAGCTCCCAGATGAAAAATGCCTGAGCATAAATCACTGAGAAACTCTGCAACTATTTCTCTTCACACAAGAAGAGAGTTGAAAAAAATGGGAAAGGCTCCAAACAGCAGCTGGCTCCACATATCTGCTGCGACTCTGCCTTGTGAGCAGGCACTGGAATCATGGTGAGTGACAGCCCTCAAATATATCTAGGTTAAAATCCAAGGAGTCCCTCATCACAGATTTTCAGACTTCCTTGTTTTCATGCCTCTCTTTCATCCAGCACATCAGGAAAATGAAGGTGACGTAAGCAAACAGCAGAGAATCAGTTCTCTACCCCCTCATTGTGTTTCACGATCTTCAAGCTACCACCTTAATCTTTCCAGCTCTGGCTGAACTTCAGGACTTCACTTCTCAAACAGCTTTAGGGGGCTTTTCCCACTCTGAAAACTCTTTTGGTTTGCTTCACGCTGCTACTTTCCTGGAGCTTTTGTTGCAAAACAAACTAATCCTTTCATTTCAAACCCATGTTATCATTAAAGCCTCTTATTTTGTCGTCGTGCTGCATCTGTTCCAGAGCCAGATTTCAGCCTCCTGCTTAAGTTTTACACCTCACAAGTTTAAACTCTCGGATATATTTTGGACGGAACAAAATTGATCTTTGTTTTTCATGCACATGTGCATCCCTGACTCCTGACCTGAGGGCAAAGCAACCACTAAGCAAAGTCCCATTTAATTGCACAGGTTTAAGGTGAAGGTCAGACTGCAGAGGATCCATATGGAATGTTCTACACTATGACCTCCACCACCAGAGTTCACAAATGAGGAGTATTTGCACTAATTAAAGCTATCACAACACAAATCCCTCCTTTTAATATCCAAGCTGGATAAGAAGGAAGAGTCTGGATGAGCAACCACAAACTTCAGCTGCAGTAACATTTAATCCAATGAGGTTATGCTGGCACTGCAGCCAAGGTTGCACTCAAGAATCACCACAATTAGCTGCAGAGACATCTCCCAGAGATGCAGGGGCTTGGGGCAGGAAGGAATTCACAGCCTACACAAAGACATTCATTGCCTTTGATTGGTACCATAATCATGCCTCCAATTTTGAGCACAGCAGCTAGTTACTGTCGGCGTATCCCTGACCTAAAACATTTTGCTCTTTAAATATTTCATTAATCCTGTCACTGGGAAGTTATCAACACGCTGCTGGTATGCATGACATGTTTGAATTCAGTTGTCCCAGAAGGCACTTGCTGATTGCCAGGCTGTTAAGTAGAATAACCTGAGTTGTACACGAATCTTTGATCAAACCTGAGGAGCTGGTGTTAAACAGCTCAAAAAAAAAAAAAGGACAGGAAGAAATAAGTGACAATACATCAGGCTCTGCTAGCTAGAATGTTGGGCTTCATTTTTCACTGGGGCCCTGGCAAGCAAAAAAGCTACTACTTCATAACTAGAGAATAACTTATTAATAGAAATCAGATTTATTTTAACAAACATTTCTTCCCTTTCAATTGGACTAAACCCCACCTTTACATCACTCTCTAACAAGCACAGGAATCAAACCCATGTAATCATGGACAACCAACACAGCTGATGTGGAAGCAGTCACCATCAGCAGGGTGATGACATCCGAGGGTCGCTTCACATTCTGACATGCTTTAAAACATCCCACTGCAAAGGGGACACTGCCACGTGCAACAAGTCAGCTGCCCTAAATACACATTTTTGTTCTGAGGAGCGGGGCTTGAAATTATGAGGGGAAATCTAAGAGAACAGCACAGAAGTAGGAAGATGGCACAGGCACCACCTTGTTCTGAACAGTGAAAAAGACTTAGAAATTCCACCTTTCTGAAAAGCTCTTCACATCTCTTCTCCCAAGGAACTAATGACAGGACAAGAGGTGATGGCCTCAAGTTGCCCCAGGGGAGCTTTAGACTGGACATTAGGAAGAAGTTCTTTCCTGACAGAGTGGTCAGGGACTGGCCCAGGCTGCCCAGGGAGGTGCTGGAGTCACTGTCCCTGGAGGGGTTCAACAAACGAGTAGATGTGGTACTTGGAGACATGGTCTGGGGGTCAGGGAGATGTTGGACAAAGGTTGGACTTGCTGATCCTGGAGGCCTTTTCCAACCTAAATGATTCTACGATCTCTACACACTGCACAGGTACATGTGGCTCCTAAGCCAGCCAACAATCTCCTACCACTCAGCCGCATAAAAGAATTCTACTGCTAATGGAAAAAACCCATCCTAAATCATAAGGCAGCTCTTCCCAGTTCTGCCACTGAGGAGCTGTGGAGTCTCAGAGGCACCACTGCCCATTTTCACCCCTTTGACCTACTGCTGCTTTGGTCTGTGTAGCTAAGAGCAGCTTCTTGCCTGCCCAGCCCTCCCGGAGGTGCACACTCAGCGCGCCGGGGCCCGCTCGGCCGCTGCTTCTGGGAATGAACGTGCTACAAATCATTAAGTAGCAGTAAAATGGACAGGAGCAGTAATTATAGCAGCTAATGGCTGATCTGAGCTGGGCAGTCTGTGTACTTTATTGCAGTCATTCCGTTCAGAACATCTTAACAACAACATCCTCTTATGAATATGCCCATGCAAGGTCAAGCAAAAATAGGAGCGTGGAGAGAAGGAAATCTTTAAGATGAGCACTTGGGGAGCCATCAGTAATACAGGCACCACCAAGGACTCCATAGAGAACACAGGGTCCCCAACTGAGTATTCAAATAGAAATTGGTCAACCAGGAACATTTGAAACCAATTACTTCTTTGCCAAGCAATTGTACTGGAATGATTATGCGGGCGGATGGAAAGGAGAGAATTAAATGCACTGGAGGAAGCGTGGGAGGACAGCAGCTCACTTGGTGATATGATGTACTCGGTGCTTTTAATAAATAGCAACAAATTGCACCTATCCAGTTAAAGTCAAGCAGTGAGGCAAGTACTTGACTTTCCTGAACCGAGTCCAAAGAACTATTCTCATCTTTGTTGGCTTCAAGAAAAAAAAAAAACAACAATTTCAAAAGGTGCCAGGATATTTCTCGTTATCTGACATCTCTCCAAAAGGGAGCTTGTCATCAGCTCCTCAAATTGAGTCATCAGCACTGAAAGGACTGGCTTAAAATACTTCTTTTTCTACTGGCACTGTGAGCACATGTGCCATTCTGATGGAGGTTTTAATACATCTTCCAAGAGAATTTCTTTTTCTAACAATGCAGCAGTGAAGCCCTAAGTTCTCAGGGAAGACAGGCAGAGCAGGAGTCCTCCTGAAGCTGAATTTACTATTGTTTTAGGTTTGTTTTTTTATTGTTTTTACATAACCTTTTCACTCAATCTGACATGAAACAATTCTGACAAGTTTATTAAAACCTTTTGTTATTACACTTGACATTTATGAAGGGTAGATGATAAATAAGCAGAGGAATGCCATGTTTGCCAGAAATTCAGACTCTGGTGAGAAAGTCTTCTCCCTAGACTCCTTTTTAAATTAAATCTATTCTTTTCAGTCATTCATGTCTCTCTAGGAAGAAAAAAAACCCATAAAGATGTAGTTTTTCTGTACTTGAACAACTAGTTTGATCTTGCTTTTGAATCCCAAACCTCAGGACTTCTGCTTCCAAACCACAGAGGTCTTACACAAGTGAAGATTATTTGCTTTCTTCAAGCAACAAGAGAAAGGGCAGCGAGCTCTAGTGTAGTAAAATCACTCTGAAATTTAATATGGCTTGACACCAATCACAACAGATGTAGTTATTATAGGACTCGTGCTTTGGTTCAGCAGCAACCACCGGGTCAGTGTTTAAATGACATCAGGGAGCTCCACAGACTTAACCCCGCAGTGAACGTGGCTTCAGCCCTATGGTGACCACAGGTTCATTCCCAAAGGAGTCAGGGTGAGGAGACAGGGGGGACGTTGGGCTAATCCCAGCCCAAAGCCACGACATGATGATGAAGGACACCCAGAGGACTGAGCTGAGAAATGTTCCTAAGTCACAGAATCGTTCAAATTGGGAGAACCTTCAAGATCAAGTCCAGCTGTTAGCCCATCATTTGGCAAGTCCTAGCAGGGGGAAACTTTTTTATATTAAAGGATCAAGTTGAATTCTGTTGCCTTTTGGCCTGTCTTGTAAAGGAAGGAGCTTTACTCTTTTCCCCACGCTGCCAAATCAATGCTTTTGTTTGTTGCTGCCTGTTACTGTGTTTTGCCACTGCTCTTTAATACCTCCTGGGCCTCAATGCTCTGGTATTTCTACTCTCCTGTATTTTGGAGCTCTGAGAGGGCAGGAAAAAAAAGATTTGAGGCTGGCAAGTGATGCACCACAGTGAGCATCATCCTTGGGGCTTTGCTGCTGACCAGCTGTGTGAGCAACTGCGAGAGGCTTTTCTCCTTCTATGCTTTACATCTCTAGCTAGAGAAGTGCAGCACAACAGGAGCTGTCATTCAGCCTGTGTTTGTACAGCATCTATCTCAGGGATCTTGGTCAGAAGCAGCAGGCACTGCTGTAAATAAACAAACAAACAATAGGGGAGAGTCATTTTGGAATGTACGAATTAATCCAAAGGCCCATCTCCTACCTACAGGTGGCTTTCACTGGGGTTGTAAGCTCAGTGGGAGAGACCATTTTTTTTCTTCTCATCTCTGTGTACAGAGCACAGGCAAGAACCTTTCTGCTCAGCTCCTTCAGTCACTGCTCTTCAAACTCTACCATGGCCTGTAGACTGTGCACAGAAAGCCACAGGTTTCTTGGAAGGGGCTGATGCTGTTCAATAAAATGGACAAAACCCAGACAAGTTGGGGCACTGCTCTGCTGCAGTGTCAGCAAATCCTGCCTTGCTCATTATTCCACATTAAAAACCACTGCAAGAGACTGGCAGATACTTAGGTGGGACCACCCTGACATAGGGAAATTTTAACTCCACTGTAAAGCCAGAGGTTATAGAACCATAGAATCGTTTAGGTTGGGAGAGACCTTTCAGATCATGGAGTCCAACCATTCCCCCATCCCTGCCAGGGCCCCACTAACCCCTGGCCCTCAGCACCCCATCTCCACACCTTGCAAACCCCTCCAGGGATGGGGACTCCACCACTGCCCTGCCCAGCCTGGCACAGCCCTTCACAGCCCTGACCAACAACAAATTGTTCCTCAGCTCCAACCTCAACCTCCCCTGGGGCAACTCAAGGCCATCTCTTGTAAGTGTGCACACAGGAACAGCCATTTCAGTGTTAATGAAGTCTCCTCATCACTCAGTAAGAATTCCAGCTGCCATAAGCAAGTCCCCCAGCTGGCCAGGTCCCAACAGATTCATGAGGTTGACCTCCAGGTGCTCAGACTGGAGGTGGCTTTAGCTAAGCTGGCACATGCCTGCTGCCAAAACCAGTCACTTCTCAGAATTCACCTTAAATCACTGCAGAGGAAACAGGCACCAGTGGGGGCTCACTGGTGGTTAACAACAGCCCATCTCCTAATTGGAAAGGTCAGATGAAGAAACATCACTGCAGAGCCCCATCACACACTGAGGGCATGTTTAAGTCTCTACACATTTCAGTTTTTCCAGGACAAAAGGGAACTCAAACTGGTGAGTGGGAAGGAATGTGACATCCATAAATGTCACCAGGAATATGGAGTGACTCTAGAGCTCTGCATTCATCACGGGTTTCTTAGACTGCATTCTTTCCCAGTTAGAGCTGGGGTTTCAGGACAGGATTGCTGAGTTATTTCCATTATTGTATTATTTAAATGGTGGTGTAAGATCACAAATGGAAGTGATCTATGCCTGAAAATGTGCTTGGGGCAAAGGAAAAAGCTCTGCATTGATCAGCTTTGTCAAACTCTGTGGAACTTTCTAATAGGGGAAAAAAAAGTCAACCCTGTTTCACTTTCAGCGTTATCAAAAAAACCAAAATCCTTTCTCATGTCTCAGTAAATACACTTTGGAGCACTTGAACTTAAGTTCATGAAAGTTTGAATCAATTGAGGTTTTTCCTTTCAGCTACAAGAATTTTCTTTGGGATAGAAGGTCTGGGTTTGCTTGTGTCTAATAGTTTGAATAGCCCCAAAGGGATAAACCTACATAGCAGGAGTACCAGAGCTGAGCAAAGAACACAAAGTTTGTACCACCCATACTGGGCGAGACTGATGCTGAACAAATGCATCATTTCTGAGCAGATTCCACACTGGAAGTTGAAAGATTAATTTGTTAAAACTTAAGAAACATTGAGGTTTAAACATAAGAAACATTGAGGTTTTCTGTATTTAACAGAACACTCGAGTTCTGTCACAAAGCAGAGCCATTCAAAGATTTTTCTCTGAGACTACTGAAGCCTCTTTTGCATAAAAATACAACTACTACTGAGAATCTCCAACCTTGTGCAGAGTCAGAACAACAGAGAACACGGAATAATCCCGGGTGCAGCTGCTTTACAGCATAAAACCCTCCCCAGATCTCACACTTTGCATTAGGGGAGGATGCAAACAGTGAGTCAGCCAGCAAAGCAGAACAAGGTTCATTCCTTTCATACTGTGCTTAAGAAGGACAATAATTAAGACCATTTCAAAGATATGTTAAGGAGTATGGAAATTTATTTTTATATCATTTAACCATTTGGTTATTAATCATTTTAAGAACCCTGTAATACCTGCTTCTTGAGAAAAACAAAAAAAGCTCAACATAGTTTCAGTAAGTCTGGAGAGCAATGAACCTTTCAATATTAAAATGCTAAATACAAAGTGAGATTAGAATCATTATTGCCTTAATTAGTTTGGTTGTAACAAATTAAACAGAAAAAAACCCCTGCCTGGACATGATCCTGGGCAAGCTGTGCTGGGTGAACCTGCTTTGGAAGGGGGGTTGGAGAAGAGGAACCTTCCAACCCCACCATGCTGGGATTCAGTGAAAACATTTACTACGTACCTCATGGGTAATTCTGGCTTTTCCTAACAGGAATTTTCCAGGGCCTGAATTCTCTAGCTCTAAATAACCCCATGTCTAACCCTACTGCTTTTCAATCGTCCTTACAAACGGTCATAAAAGTTTATTCAGAAGACAAATTTCCTACCATTTGTAATCACCCAGCACATCTTGAGGTCACATTATCCTCTGCTGCAGAGACATTCGTCTGCATTTTGTATGCAGGTGCCAATAACAGGGGCTGAAATCATATTAAATACTGAGAGAGTGCCATAAAAGCACATCTAGCAGATAAAGAAAACCTTTACAAGCAGCGTGATGGACCAAATCTGTACTAGGCAATAATCCCATTCATTGTGCCCATTCCACACTGAACACTGTGTGTGCAGGTACCTTCAACCCCCACAGATTTGGGGGGTTTATTTAAATAAAGTAGTGAATGTATGAGAGAAAGCAAAGCCACAGGTACTTAATTTGTGCGTTCCTGTGACAATTCAAACCTTTCCCATGGCTGATAGTCATTTTGATCTAATAAGCCACAGTCTTGGCTACAGCCCAACCTTTAAACACTAATCTCATTGTGGAAATGTGGCAGAAAACACCCACTATTCCCTGCCATGGAGATCATGAAATATGGTTCTGAGGCACAGTGGGGTGAGGATATGGACAGTGTGTCCTAACACACGCTCTCCTCAACTCTCTGCTCTAGACCACACTGAGAATCAGCACAAATAAAAGTCTGCTGAAACAAATGACTCAGTATCTGCCAGCCTACTGCTGTCCAAGGGAGAAAAATCACTGCAAGTATTTCAAACAACTGCTGGTGAAACAAAACATCCATCCCAACATCACCCACTACTGACTTAGATACAGTGGGATGGACAAATCCTGGGGCTGGGAGGGTCCTAAGCTTCTGAGAGCCAGGAGACTGTTCCTCTGGAGCAAGGGAATATCAATCATTGATTGCCTTGCCAACAAGGACTGGAGAGGACTAACTCCAACAAGGACTAACTCCAACAAATCGGTAATGAAACACCATTCCAACTTTGCTGAATGATTAAAAATAAAATAAAGAGAAGATAAATTCACTTGGCAGACTGACAAGTCAGAAACAATCAGTACTGGAGCAGTGACACCCCAATGAACGTAGCTGGGTTGTCATGGAGCTTGAGGCCATGACCACTTTGAGGTGTGAATATTGGCAGATCTGGCCTCCCATTGAGAGATGACACCCAGATTAACTGCCTATCAGTTGCTGCAGATGGCAAATTGTTATTTTGAATAAAGCACAGAAGTTACAGGATACAAAAGATCACATCTTCAAGTTGTACTTCTCTTCCTTACAAGTTTCCATCATGGTATCTGATGCTTCATGGTATGTATGGGGTTTAGAACACTCATGTTACTCCTGGGAAGAGGCAAATTTCCCTCCTGCTCCCAAAAAAGCAGCTCTCAACCTGGAAGTGTTTGGCTCCAAGCAGGAAGATTCAGCATTCCCCTCATGATGCCCAGGAAGCTTGTGTTCCCCTCAGGTCAAGAAGGATGGGGAACTGCTGGAGAGAGTCCAGCGCAGAGCCACAGAGATGCTGGAGGGAGTGGAACATCTCCCTGGGGAGGAAAGGCTGAGGGAGCTGGGGCTCTTTAGCCTGGAGAAGAGGAGCCTGAGGGGTGAGCTCATTAATTTGTAAAGGGAGAGTGTGAGGAGGATGGAGCCAGGCTCTGCTCAGGGACAGCCAGGGATAGGACAAGGGGCAATGGGTGTGAGCTGGAGCAGAGGAGGTTCCACATGAAGAGGAGAAGAAACTCTTTGTGGTGAGGGTGCCAGAGCCTGGCCCAGGCTGCCCAGGGAGGTTGTGGAGTCTCCTTCTCTGGAGACATCCAAAGCCCCCTGGACGTGTTCCTGTGGGACCTGCTCTGGGTGCTCCTGCTCTGGTGGGGGGTTGGACTGGATGATCTTTGGAGGTCCCTTCCAACCCCTGACACTCTGTGACTGTGAGAACGACACCTGACAGTAAACAAGCTTGAAGACAGATGATGGATATTACTGAATGAGTGGCTTTGCTTTTAATTCAAGGCTTTTCTTCCTCTTACATCAGCCTGGGAGATGAGTCATTAATCCGGTATTTTGTGCTGTGTTCCAAGTAGCCTGGCTGCATTTCTGCTGTGTTTTTAAACTGTCACTTACGTGTACAAAGCCACTCAAAAAGCTCCGAGGACAGCTGCTAATTATCTCTGAGAACAAACAGTAGTCCTCAGCTGGAGCAGCTAAATAGGAAAGCCTTTGGTATTTTTAGTACAAAGTCTCTCCTGCTTTTCAGACTGTTTTTCAATATTGCTTTGTTCTGAATATTGAATTGTTGGGAGCCTGCAACAACGTGGTCTCAGCTGGAGTCAGTCTCCTGGCTTGGTTCTATCATACCTGTGGGATTTCATGGCTGCCTCTGAGACCATCTCAATAAATCCACTCACAGAAGTTTCTACCATCAGAGTCCTAAAGGTGGAGAGGAGGGGGAGGATGATGCTCTTAAAGTCAATTAAAACTCATAACTGAAGAACAGACACAGCTGCTTTAAACTTTGGACTTCTCCAAACTTAAGTAGCTGAAAAATTCATCCTCTCCAGAATATCATCATGCCACAGGGTTAAGCAAGATGAAAAATGAAGGGCTAATTAAAAAATAAATAGTAGGAACAGTTTAAAAAGGAAAGGAATGTCAAGCCAGTCAAGTTGGGTCTATGAGAGGAAATATAATGCAAAGCAAATTAATAGACATAATAAGGTAAATGGATGCCATTGTCAGGTACAATTTAGTGAGCCCAAATTAAATCCTGGTGGAATTGAACATAGAGAACTTCAGATCTGTTAACCTTATATTTTAGCACAATTTTTTTCAATTAGCTCCTGCAACATGCAGCAGAATTACAGTGATAGCAGCAATGACACGTGACAAACTAGGTGAGCACTTCTTCCCCTTAAAATGTCTTTATTGTGAGCTAAACTCAGCTAACAAGGAAGGAATAGACACTGGTGATCACTGCACACAATTCACTGCAGCATCTCCAGCAATGGCCAAAGCAGTTTCAAGTCCAATTTATAAGCACTTGCTGGAAGAATCCACACCACACAAGGTTGCACTGACACAGACCCCACAAAACAGCTCCAGCACTAAAGTTTGAAACCTGCTGGACTGGGCCTGTGTCTTTAAACAAAAAATGAAGAGGTCAAAGTCTTTCCAAATGATACAGGTCAGTGGATTTGCACCATTTGAAGCCTTTCTCTTAGGGACCACAGACATGTCCCAACAAACCCGAGAGACACAGCCACTATCACTTTGTCTTAGATCTTTGATGTTCTCCAGGTCATTCTTGAACCCACAGCCCACTTCCTAGTCTTTCCATGTACAGTTGAAGAGCTGCCACCCAAACCGTAGTTTAGAAACCTGGGGCCTGACAACATTCCACCTTAACACTGACCAAAGAGTCTTAAACCCTCCACAGACATGACAACCACCACCTCAGTTGTGTAGTGGGAGCCCAAACCATGGTTTAGAAGAACACACACCTACAAGTTTGTGTTTTACAGGTTCAGCCAGTTTGTTGCTATTACAGCCAAGGATTCCTGGGGACCATTTTCTAGCAGTTCCTGTTGCTTCTGCTGAAATGTCTGTAACTCACAGAAACACAAGTCAGCTAAATTCTCCAGCCTGTGTTACAAAACCCCCTTGCCAGGAGACTCCAGTATTGTAATTCTCTACCTTATACAAGACATATTCAAAGATAAGCATAAAGACACAGTCAGTGCCCTATCAAACATCAATGTTCTGAGGCTCACCAGGAGCTCTGTGTCCTACCCTCGGGCTGGGGAATGTCAAGCATTACACCTTTCAAACAGAGGGAAAAATCCAACCAGGGTTGAAATTAATAATGTGCCTTCACAGCAGATCTTCTGCACGGATCGACTCGTTCTCTCCTGCGGGCCCAGGCAGATGCTCTGCCCAATATATTTTTTATAGACAATGTAAAACCAGAGTTACTCCTGCTCACAGACACTCGTTTGCTTCATGCAAATAACCTTCCCTCATCTCCCCATGACTTTCGGCTCCATCTGCATCTCGCTTAAGTTTTTTTGCCTGTTGCCTGCTTGAAAGGAAGAGAGGTAAAACAAGATAACAAAGGGTATTCAGATATACAACATTTTAGGAACATGAAAATTGTTCTTCACATTTGAAATTTTCACCTGTAGTCTTCCTGATTCACTCAGGAGTTATTCAATGAAGGAAGACCTCAAGCAGAAGGAACATGCCCAGAAACTTGAACACCACCGAGATGATGCCCCTCCCTTCCCCAAAGGGAAAATCCTGAGCTCTCCTTGCTTTCCTTCCCCTCTTTCCTGCATACACAACTCAGGCAGCTTCTGGTCCACATGTCTTGACAAATTTTTGCCACCTCTTACCACTACACTCTCCCCTGCCCTCCTCAACAACTATGATTTTCAGCAGTTCAGAATTATCTGGAGATAACACCCAATTAAAGCGGCAGAACTACAAACCCTCCTGAGAACCTACCAGGGATCTTTAGGGCTCTGAATTCCAGGAGACTGGATATCCCCTGAACAAGAACCTGACCATTTCATCACAGCAGGATTCCACTTGAGAGTTTCAGTAATAAGACAGAAATCAAGTGCCCATAACAATTACCTGAACAGAAGATTACGACCCAGATCCTCAAAGGAAATAAAGGTAGCAATGAGAGCTGAGTATGTAAATATTTTTGTGACTATAGATTATAATCTCCTATTCAGTTATTTGGTTGGGCTATGCTAAGAATGGGATTTACCCAAGATCCAGTGGTTCTGAGGTAACAGGGGAAGGAGGCTCCAATCCTTCAAGTCCAGTTCTCCAGTACTACAGCTGCATAAACTATTCTGTATTTTTTCTACTGAACTGCTGTGTCCCATCCTATTTCTCTCCTTGGCCATGAGATGAGGACATTTCATTATCGGGTGAAATAATCCACGTTTGCAGAATTAATCAAGCCCTTTGCCACCTCCAGGAGAAAGCAGATCTATTAAGCATGTATTATTAACAATAATAAATGCTTCAAACCTCTGGGTACTGCTCAAAATCCACAGTAAAAGCATTATCATAAAAAACACATTCTTAAAATTCTAAAGAAATAAAGCTTGGGATCAGTTTGGTTAAGATGGTGCAGGCAGGGAATCCATCAGGAAAACCCATTATGATGAAGAGAAGCACTTATAGCACAGAAGGGCTTTGACAAGAAGCAGTCAAAACGTTTTCATCAAGAATAATGCATGTGCACTGTAAATCCCAGCTCACAAACACACCAAGAGACACAAAAGGCTTTTCCTTTTTATTTGCATTTTGTTCAAGTAGTTATCAGAATGTTAGGTTTATTTTTCCCCCTCTTCTTTTTCAGCACAGACAACTCAATGCCTTTGGTTCCCAAGTGACAACACAGGGATTCTTGTCCCTGTGCAATCAGCCACAGCAGGACTAAACAGTCACAATGACCCATCTACTCCATTCCCTCATTCTCTGCCTGCAGAGGTGTCTTTCTGCTTCTGCTTCTAGGTGTTGGCACAAATACAGCCCATTGTGTGGCCTCACAAAGAAGAAAAAAGGAAAAAAGAATGAAAAACTTGAGATGGTGAGATAGAGTGCTGGGATGGGGAGCTGCCTCTTCTCCTCTCCCCATCCCATCTGAGCTCAGAAACAAGGAGCAATCTCTGAAGAGAACTTACCAAATCAAAGGGTTATATTTTGCCCCTAATGTATGGATCTGAGCAAGGAACTTTCCCAAGAGCTGGGGACCACAACTCCTCCCATTCATATCCTACTTATCTTTAGACATAAGAAACACCACAAAGCAGCAGGGCTATGCTCAAACTCAGTGGAGCTTCCTAAGATGCCAAAGGGAAGAAGCAGGCTTAGACATTTTGGTTAGAGGAACTCTGGCTCCATCATCAGTGAACTATTCTAGAAGAATAAGTGAGGGGTTTATATTTTATATAAAATGTATTTTATATTCTTTATTGGAAGAGTGGTCAGGGACTGGACCAAGCTGCCCAGGGAGGTGGTAGAGTCACCATCCCTGGAGGGGTTCAACAAACAAGTAGATCTGGGGCTTTGGAACACGTTCTAGGGGTCAGGGAGATGCTGGGATAAAGGTTGGACTTGATGATCCTAGAGGTTTTTTCCAATCTAAACGATTCTATGATTTTTTTGAATGTTTCACTTCCCTGCAATCCCATCAGAACAAGACCCTCAGCGTTGAAGTGCTGATTTGAGAAATATTTTCAGTACCTTGCCCTGTGTACGTTAGAGAAGATCTCCCACCTGTAGCTTGCCTTTCAAACAAGGAGTCACACAGAAAAGTAGAACCAGTCCCATGGCCAAGAAGTTGTTTCTCACAAGAAGCTACTGAAGAATCTGGGTCCCTTCAAAGCCTCCAGCAGCTTGTGCTCAACAGGCACTATCTGCTCTATGGTGCCAGGGCCTTTTAACCACTGCCAAAGGAGCCTGTGGTTAAACCCACTAGAGACAAGACACTTTGATTTCTTCTCCTAAACCTGGATCCACTGTGGAAATATGGGACTGGGACAAGAGAAATGTTAGGGAGAAAGAACAGAAAAACCAAACAGCACCTCCACTTCAACAGATCCTGGCAATTCAAAGATACAAATGATATAGAGCATGGCACCAAAAGCAACTGATTAATTTTTACAGCCTTGTTTCACCCCTCTCCTGCCCCAAAACTACAAAGGAAAAAAACAAAATAAACCAAACAGAAGAAGAATGGCAAAGTAAGTCCATCAGTCTCCTGAGTTCCATGATGTAGGAAATTAAATCAGGCTGAAACCCCCCCCCAAGAAGCCCCTGGCTGGGGAGAGATCCCTGGACAGAAGCTCTGTGCCTGACAACAACTGTTCCCCACACTGCTCGGTCACTCTGCATCTGCAGGAGCAGATGGAGGCATTTAGAGACTGAGAAAAAACCAACAATCTCACTAGGCTTTTTTTTTTAATCACTTAAAAAAAAAAATAATTAAAATTCCATTCTTACAAGAGAATTAATTCAGAAGTTGAACTGCACCTGTTGGCTGAAAGAACTACGAGGGCTTTTGAAGGTGCCTTCCACACAAGCACATCAAGGAACGTCTTCAAGGGGTTTCAGAAGGTTTGGCACCAGAGGGGACACAACAATATGAAGTTGGAAGCCACAGAGGTAGTTCTATCCCCAATATATTATTACATAGGCAAAGATGACTGGATTAAGTGACGGCCTGGGGACAGATCCTGGATCTGCTGGCATCAGCCATGTCACCAGGGTCCCTCCACAAGCTCCCCTGCTGCTGTAACCCAGGCAACCCCCAGCGAGAGGCAGGTACCAACCCAGAACCCAGATCCTAGTCACACATATTGCAGCTCCATTACAATTCACACTGTGAATAAATCCATTAAAACTCCATGAAATTCAGCATGTTAGGGGAACAAGTGCTACTGCTTGAAGCTACAAGCAGAGCTAAACACAAACAGAGTTTGGGAAGAACTAACAGCTGAGCCGAGGGACCTTTTGTGCTGCACATTTATCACAGCGTGTATCTTGCTTAATAAATCTCACACAATTTCACATATGGCTGTATATTTTTAAATGCATTGCATTCCTTTCTTGTTTTAGCTGCCTTTCATGGTTCTTCTGCCTCCTAGAAAACTCTGAAGGGTGTATTTCATTAATAAGAACTTTCAAAAGAAAATATTCCTCTCAATTTGTGAGAGAAGCCATTACTTTAATATCTCCCGAGACAAACTATTGCTTATAGAAAAGGGAGAGGAAAAAAAAAAAGGGGGAGTACAGAGCTGGGCTTCAAAGGTCTGGTTTCCATATGATAGAGCCTGGAATAAAAATATATCAAACAAAACCATGTGTTTGAGGGCTCGCCATGAAAGAAGTACACAGGCTGCAAGGAAAACTTTCCTTCAGCCCAACCTATTTTTCTCAGCACAGACCTTCAGAACAGATCCTTCAATTCCAGCCTCACTTCACATCCTTCCACCATTTATTACCTGTATTTTCAATATTCCAAGAGACACTTTAATCACCACGCTGTGCTTTAATTGTTATTAGCATTTAGATTATATGGTAATCTCCCAGCCAGAAGTCAATATTAAATTACTGTCCTTGCCCGCTGAAGAGTAATATATAGAGAGCAGAGTTGAAATGTGTTTTAAAGTTTCAGTTCAATTTTATGTCCTAATTACTGGGGGATGTTATGAAAGGACTGTAACATCATACCATATATTCCTGTCATCCCATAGGCAGCTTTATGGTAACATTACAGAAGTATATTGAACTCATTACGGGGGAGCATAATTGAAATGATACAAAGAAAGTGCTAGTTGTTAATAAAGCTGGGCTGGTTTGGGGATCCTCCCCAGCCCCTCTCCCTGGTTTCTCAGTGTTGGGCTGGACTGTCAAAGACCAGACACAGGACAGAAGCAGATGTGTTTGGGACTCTCCATCTGCTGATGGACACCCAGATCCTCAACTCAAACCAACACAGTTCCTGCTGACTTGGGGTGGGCTACACCAAATGGCACCAGTTGAGAATGTGCCTCAAAGCACAGATTTTATTCAGTGTTTGTTGGGGGGGGATCTAACACAACTGCTGCCAAACTCACCCCAGCACAAGGTGACCACCTCTTCAGCAGCTGTTTTGTGGGATGCTGCTGCACAGAATTTCCCCTGGCAAGCTCAGGAAATTATGTAGGTTTTAATATTTGCTGTGTGGATCATAAACATCACATTTTTTCAGTGTTCTTTATGTAGTTCTGTTTCACAGCAGGACAGCACAAACTATTGTGTGTAATATAAAACAGCAAAACAGACAAATGTAGAATATTTCACTGAATGAAAATATAACATCAGGTTTTAGTGGTGGCCTGACTAGCTAGAGAACAAGAAAAGGATGCTTGTCACCCTGTCTCCTGTGCAGCTGAACATGAACCTCTCCAGCTATGCTTTAGTTGAGAACATGTCCCATGGAGTGTTTTCTATCAGCCACTACATGAGAATTTCCTCAATCATCTGGACAGAATCCAGCTTTCCTTGCCATGTCCTATCACAAAAACATCACTCAGGAGATTGAACTGAAAACTTCTTGTCCAGCCTAAGCTTAAGTAAATCCAGGGATACAAATTTTATCACTTCCTTTGGGTTATTCACATGGTTAATACACAATTCTTCTCCATTAGTCAGAGTCCTTGGTTTAAAGAGATTTTCAATCCTATACCCTAATCATCAGGAAATGGCCCTTTCACAAACAGCTTTTAGGTAAAACATTTAAGGCAAGCATGTGTTTAAGTTTCTTTGAAACCTGCCTAAACCTAAACACACCCTACTTCCAATCACCTGCTTTGAGTATCTTGAGTGTGATTTAACACCCATCAACAAAAACTAGATTTTGTCATTTCTCAGTTTGCCTTTGGAATATTTCTCAGCCCATGAAGAGACCAGGCTGCAAAATTACAATTAATAAAGCAGATTCTCATTCCTTCCCCAAACCAGCCTGTCTTTTAAAGGCTGGCTTCACATTAAGGGTTACTCTTTGATATTTCTTACTAGGGTGGCAATTAGAAATCAACATGAAATTGGGAACTTTAACTGCTTTAAAGTCATTCACTTGAACACTGACCTGCATCAATGGGAGCAATCTTTATCAGGACAGAGGATCTATCCTGCCAAGCCAAGAGCAATCTTCCTGCCATCAGATGTAATCCTATTATAAATGCTCCATGATCCCAAATAGGAATGAAATATATAATTCTGGCTACAGGTAATTTATTCTTCTATACTACTCACATAACATTCAACATTTAATAATAATTTAAAAAATCTAGTATAATTTCTGTTGCTGTAAACCCAAATGACTGTTGACAGCTTCAGAGTCAGCTACTGCAGGAAGAGGATACAGCCTGTTATTAGCATGTGATGATCTAGAAATACTTATGGAAGAAAAGAGATTGTTTTAACTGATATCCTGCTAAAGGTGGGTGGGAAAAACCCTTTACATGAAGCCAGACAAATCCTGACAGAATCAGGCATTTTTGCCATGAGAAAATTGGTTTAGCAGACAACATACCCAGGGATGCAGTGAGTTTGCCATTGTTTTCAGACTGGAAAGAAAGACTGGATAAATTTGTAAGAGGCCCCATCTCTACCAAACAAGTTTCATCCTTGGCACACAGATTGCTGGTGAGGTTCAATGGGCTGTGGGTAGAGGAGGCTCTGAGTGAGTGACCAGAACTGGTGTCATGTATTGCCACGATGGATTCCTCAGCTCTGTTCTGCTACTTGGAATACACAGTATTAAGCTGCAGCCCAACCAGAACACACCTAGTGCTAAACTCCTGTTTTTCTACCTGCCTGGTACCCACAGAAGTTCAGAATTTCACACTCTGGATGGCAGGAGGTTTCCCAGCACCACCACAACTGGGTTACACTCGCATTACCTGAGGCAGCCAACAGCACTCACTGATTTCCTCAGAGGATCTTTCAGCATTATTTAGAGTTTCAGGTATCTCTGGGTATACGTGGCTTAGAAGCAATATAAAATCCTAACACTAATATCCACGTAACCAAGTTATTTATGGAGAGGTTTTGCTCTCATCTGCACCAGCTTCACAGCAGAATAATTCCGTCATTTTTTCCACGACACCCCTTGCAATGCAGGGGTACTATTAATTTCAGGTTTCCAGATGACACTAAAGCTGTGAAAATGTTACTCAGCCAGAAGCCATTGTGGAAGCCAGCTGAAATGTCAATACTATTCCTGCTGCCCTCCCAGCAGTGTGGTGGACAGGGGAGCAGGTGGGAAGAGACAAGCTGCCAACACCATGGGAAAAAAAGAACAAATGGCTTGGAAAGTGTCCTCAAAGCAACCTGAGCCCCTGCAAATAAGGGGCTGCCTTTGTTTGTTCTGGGAGCAGCTCAGGAACCAGCAGGAGAAGCCAGAACAGAGCTTTAGGAGACACCAAAGTCCAGCTGATGGAGCACTGGATGAGGATGGGAGAAACTGAGACTACACAAATCACCCTTCCTTTCAAACTTCTACAATTTAATTTGTTTTTCAGCTCCTTGGTAGTTTCCAGTGAAACCCATATGGATAACAATACCCAACTGCTGTTAGGGAATACCAGTCAGCTGAAGGATGCTGCTTTTCCCCAGCCATCTGCAGGTAAACAACCACAACACAAGGTCACTGCTAACAAACATGTTAAGTCTCAAGAGACAACACAGGCAGGCATGAAAAAGGCAACCCAGAAAATTGTTTTCTTAAAGGAAACTAGCTCGAAAACCTCACAAACAGCAAATATGGGGGGGGACGGACCCCCAAGCAATTTCCTTCCAACAAATCACATCAGGTCAAATCTAGAATTCTAATATAACACGATTAAAAGAAGAGATGATCAAGCCCCACTCAGGGCAGGGTACCCCCCTGGATATTTAGAAATTGGAATGTGCAATACCTTAATCTTAAGGAACATCCCCTTAAAACTGAACCAATAGTCATATCCCTAAAGTCAGGATGCTATTAAGGCAATACATACACAGTAAATTATTAAATTGGGGGTTTTGTTTAAGGCTTATAGAGGGGCTGATAGTTGAAACTGATCTGAAGTCCATGCACAGGCAGGATAAATATTAAAGTGGCATGTGGTTAATGCAAGATGATGTGAGAAATAAAAATCAGTGGAAGAAAATTGCTTCAGACATTACATTATTGCTATTGAATTGAGATTTCTCCTGGTGAGAGCTGATAGAAAGAGAGAATCATTTGCGAAGAACACTTACAACATTATGAATTAGACAAAAGCAGGAGAACATCCAGCACTGGAGTTGTTAGAGCTCCATGTTCTGCTTTTCATTACATGATTCTCACAGATTGGATCACTTCTCACAGACCTTCCTCTGCTGTGGCATCCATGGGATGATAATTCAGTTACTGAGCCAGGGAGCAGCACTCACCAGTGACTCACCAGTTCCTTCCCTCTCACATCTCTCAGCCAGGTATTGACCCAATCTGACTTTGCCTCCTTTTATGAGAATTGACAAGGCAAGAGAACAAGGAGAAATAGTTCCAAGTAATAAAGATTCCTTGTATTTAATTATTTTATGAGGATGCAGAAGTCCAAAAGCTTATAAAATCAAAGTTTCCATGTTAACTCTCTAGCACAGGGCACAGTGTCCAAGACTCTGCTTAATATTTTATTAATACACTGAAAAGGGAAAGAAAAAAAAGACAGTTCAAGAGAGGAAAGCAGAGCTTGAATGCTCTTCACACCCTTCCCTTCAGAATTAACCTGTCTCATCAATCTACACCAGCATATTTTTTCAAATTAATCTTCAGTGATTAAAAAAAAGCATTAAAAAAAATTATAAAATGCTAACCAAGGTTTTTATTAGCTTTTAATTGAGTGCCTTTCCTAAAACTTTAATTATAATTTCAGATTTAAAGCACTCGGAACTGCAGATGAGCTTTTGGGGCAAATGTAAAAATTGCAATTCTGTTTGGGAAGTCACTGAGCAATGAGGAGCCAGACAATTTACATCACTCCACCAGGGCAGCTTCACAGGCTCTCCCCAATGAGCAAGCACCTCTTCTGAAGCAGCTCAGCTAATGACCAAGGACATTTCTGAACCTTCCCAGAGAAAGGGCTCCTGCATCCTGAGTGACAGGCAGACAACTGCAGGGATGCTGTCGACAGTCATCATCAACTCTGCCACTTCCCCACTCTGACGGCTTCCAAGTGTTTTGCAAACACAAGGAGATTCAGTTTCATAATTCTTTTTAGTATGTAATTAAATCCCATCACCTTTTACAGACAGAGAAGCCTAAGAATACTAATTTTGCTAAAGGTTAGTGGCTGCCTGGAGATGAAACCTCTGGGAATGCCTCTTGCAATCAGAGCTGCAGCAGTAACGAGCTCCTTGGCAGCACCAGCTCCAGGACCTGCTCTACTTCAGGGGCCTTGCAATGGGGCTCCTTTCAGAGACAGAATTTCAACAGCATCTACTTTTGGAGCACAGCCTCCTCCTTCAACAGGAAAACCAAAACAAGCAAAGAAAAATACCCCACAAAAAACCCCAACAGATGCCTTCATGCTTTCTTTTCACTCCTAGGAGCAATTCTTCCTGGAAGGTTTTCTGCTCCTGCTCCAGCTCGTTATTGTCTCCAAGCCACAATTTCCAAGTGAAATTCCAAAGCTGAATTCAGCCACCCACATGATGCTGTTCCTGCACCATCCCATATGCTCCCATCACCCATGACCCCTGGGCACTGGTTTTCTCAGCATATTTTCCCAGACAGGAGCAGTATTCTGAACATTAACTCCTAACAGAGTCCACTGGACTTCTGAAAATTTATCTCTTTCTTGGAACACTGAATCCCAGAAAATTAAAGCACAGAGTTACTCAAGCACCACATACAACTTGTACCCTCAATGCACGACATAGGCAAGATTTGTGCCAGGTACAACTTTGTTCTGCCCTCTGCAATGTGGAGGAATCTTCTCCAATACACTCGTACACATCTGTTGCAAGTAGAGAGTACTAAAATAAAAAGCATATTACAACAAACATTAATAGTTTGGCTGGAAGGCATGAATTTAAAGTTAAGTCTGTAACTCCATCCTGTGGTATGTAGGTATTACAGCACTTTTTTTTTTTTACATCCAGGGACACAAATATTTTTCATACAGTGGTAACACTGCTCTGTGCTGGGGCTTGTGTCTGCTCAGTGGGGTGCAAAGCTGGCCCTGAAATATTCCAAATCATCCGAGCAAGGTTTTTCAGAGACTACTGGGAGTTTGGCCATTGCTCATCCTGTCAGTCTTGTAATACATCTATCCAGGCTGGATGGGGCTTTGAGCAACCTGGTCTAGTGGGAGGTGTCCCTGCCATGGCAAGAGGGTTGGAATTAGATGATCTCCAAGGTCCCTTCTAACCCAAACCATTCTGTGATTCTATATTTCTAAGCAGTATTTTTCTTGAAGTCCAAGAACCTTTAATGGGAGAACACTGCAGTTTGTGCAATTACCCTACCCTGATTTCCAGGGTAATCTCCAGACACATCCTTCCTTGTGGTGAGGGTCCAACACGTGCTTTTGTTCACACCAGCACTGAGAAAAAACTGCTAATAATATAGTATATTCTTTCTATATCAGTCTTTCCACTGTCTCCACACTTTTGCTACTAAGGCAATGGACAGACACCTGTTGTGCAATGGTAAACACGTTGCTGTCTTGCAGCTCAACCCTTGGGCTGGAAGTTGCCAAAGTTGTGCAGGTAGAGCCCTTTGTGCTCCTTAATCTGCCCTAGGCAGCACCAGCCAAGTCGGTTTAATCCCTGGGAACGGGCGAGTGGAGCTGGCTGGCTCTGTCCAAAGCCGATTAGAGCCCGTTTGCATGATCCCTGGGTTCTGGAAGAAGAGCCTCAGTGTGTGCAGCCACAGCTCTCCAAGGGCACCAGCTCCATTTGCACAATCCTGGCCAGCAGAAAATATCCCATCGTTTCCAGCCAACGTGCATCTGCTGAGACATTGAGTGGAACTATGCAGAACAGCCCGCTGGGGAGGAGAGAAAACAAACTGCTGCTGATGATTTCCCACCTCTCCCTTTCTCCTTTAGCCTCATTTAGTCCAGCTGAATCACCTTCTTGATTTGCTGGGTGTTGCAATCAGGTGTACAAAGCCCAACTTGATCCATAAGGCAACAAAAAAAAATAATAAAAAGAATACTGCTCACTACAACATACACTTTCAAATCTCTTTCTTCAGGCAGCTTCTCAGCATTGTGATTTTTCAACTCTAAACAAACCTCTTCCTGAGCAGGCTCTGACTGACAGTGCAAGGAGGGGAGGTTAATCACAGCTGTGTATACCCACAGAAATCTGTGTTTTAAGACAGACAAGCAAAGGGAAAAGCAATAGTTACAAACCAAAACAAAGCGGTGCCTCTTGAAAGGAAACATCAGAGCAAATCACATAGATTTTTCACTCAGACATTAAAAAGAAATCTTTTTTTCTTAGCTGAAAAAGAGACAATCATATGTCTTGATTCCCAAGCACAAATAGTATATCTTGAAGAGTGGCTGTCAATTTAGCTGGAGACAAGAAGTGTCCTTTTATAGCAGTTTTTAGCATGCATTCATGAATTCTGCATGAACAGAAGTGTCCTTGTTAGCTTATCAAGTTCACATTTACATTCAAAGCAAAGCAGAAATCCAAACATATTTTAGCAGCGGTATGATCAAGTTATGCACAAGCACCTTCATCAGTCTGCCCAGCACTGGAGGGAGTTTTCAGAGGAGCAGCGCAGAACACCAGTGCTGAGTTTACTAAGGGATCCCTTAAAAACTGACCAGAAGCAAGAAGAATTTCAATATGGAGCAGCTGAATTTCATTTCTAAACCTCAA
The DNA here is from genome assembly GCA_013401335.1 of Brachypteracias leptosomus. Taxonomy (NCBI): domain Eukaryota; kingdom Metazoa; phylum Chordata; class Aves; order Coraciiformes; family Brachypteraciidae; genus Brachypteracias; species Brachypteracias leptosomus. Next base: position 565,619 of record VYZX01000802.1, read on the forward strand.
GGAAGTACAGAGCTGTGAAGACAGATCAGCTCTCCAGAAAACTGAGGGAGGATCTGAAACACTCAGGCTGGTGGGAGAGCCAGAATAGCTGAGACATTTTGGTGGTCCTGCCTTCCTTAACATGCAGTTAGTTACTCATGCAAATACTGAGTGCAGTGCAAGCCTAGGACCTCTTTGTCCACCTGAATTGTCCAGTCTGTAGCTGGGGACTTCTTTAATACTGCAGCCTCTGTCACCTGCTAAGACTTAGCTATGAGGTTGGGCTCATCAATTTAATCCCTTCTTAATATGTAGCTGGTTAGATCAACTCACAGCAAAAAGAACACAATTTCCAATCCAAACACTGTGCAGAACCCAAACCCTTAATTGTCCAGACACCTCCCTGGTGTCTGCAGGTGTTTAAAGTCTGGCTTTGCTGGAGCTCCTGCAATCCCTGCTGAGGAACATGACTTCAAGAGGGTTATGTGCAGACTCAACCCCATCGCATCAAGCGTCATCTTCCTATAGACCAATGCTTTGAGCACATCACTGGGTCCATGAAGGGGGAGCAACAAAACAAAAGAATAATAAATTCACTTTCTGAGGGTCAGGCCTTGCAGAACTAAATGAAACACTGGGATTGAAGCATCCTGCATCTCTCAAAGTCTCCTGCCTAAGAAGCCACTGCAGCCCTCCTAAGAGGAGGGACGGTTCCCTTTCCTCCCCTGTGCCACTTCATCATCATCAACCACTCCTGCTTCTTAAGGCAGGAAAATTTTCTTCTCAGCCTTTGTTCTTCCAGTGCAGGTTACAATACAAGGAGCCAAAACCAAGGAGGAAAGTATCTGGAGGCTGCTACTCCCAAACTGTGGATAAGGGGAACTATCAGCATTAAAAGCAGCTTTTAACTTGCTTTGCTTTAAAGCAAACTCTTTTGCCTTTACAAATAAGCAGCTCTTACAGCATGTCTTGGGGGGTTAAAAAAAATAAATCAGGAAAATGAAAAAATTGCTGTTTCCCCTTCACACTCAGCAGTAGAAATATCCTGTAGTAAGATATCTAGCAGAAAGTTAAAAGCCTTGGGGCGATTTAACCCTCAAGTCCTGCATACCTGAGGAAAAAATAGCCTGCTTCAAACAGGGCCAGGGCTCAACACGGTGCAGATCCTCTTCCCTGTGTCAATAGTGGAGAAAATTGTAATTGCCCTGTCAGAGGCAATTTTGCAAGCTGTAACTGCACTTAGATGGGGAGGCATTATCCCAATTGGCACCCTACCAGTGCTATTTACAATGTGAACACATACTAATAAGCCTCTAGGATGATTTTTTTTCTGCACAGGTAAATACAAGCTATTTGGGAGCATGTTTTGCTCATCCCACATGCTGACTAGGCTCCTGGAGCTGATACACGCCAGTGAACAGACACTCTGTGATGGGAATGCCCTGTCTGGGGCCCCAAGCTGTCAATTATTACATGTATTATTCTTCTTTTACCATCCATTCCCTTAATTTCTTTGTATTAGAGCTAATACTATTAAACTGGAAATAGCTCTTGATTCACAATTAAATAATCCGAAGTCATTCTGATTTTGCAAAGTGTTGAAAACATCAGTTAGGCTGGAGGAATCTAATCCCTAATTTGTAATGGCAAGAAATAAAGAAATTCTCAGGAATAATTGTGCCCTCTTGCTTGGTATTTTTTCAAATCCTCAGCTTCAGCTGCTGGTAACTGAGAACAGTGTCATCAAAAGAATTGGATTCAATAATTAAGATGCAAAGTTGCAGAAGAATTGTGAGTGGGATGGAGTAGGTGGGAAGAGACTGAGCTCAAAATAGCACACATCTGTGCTGGGGAGCCCAGAGAAAAATAAACTACTGGAGAAGCATTTAGCATGTGGTGACTTCAGACCATCATATATCCTAAAACCTAAGACAATAAGAAATTTGGGTGTGTTAGTTGTACCTGCTTTATTTCATAGTTCAGTTCCAAATGAGCAGCTCAGTGATACCCACAACACGGGGGAGGTAAGGATGAGAGGGGAAGGAAAAAGCCTGCAGCAAAGTCCCTCCCCAGGACTCCCAACACCACAACTCCCAGTAGGTTTGAGATTTTCTTTTCCTTTTGTGTCCTCTCTAATAGTTTGCATTCATTTATTAAGATTCCTTTAATTATGGTACACACGAAATGATTAAAGTGGAATTTATTGGTTTGTGCAGCAGTGATTTCCCCTCTCTGCCTATTCTCCTATGAAATTAGAAAATCTGGGGGATTTGTCCCACCTCCCCTTTCTTTAAACCTTCAAAGCCCTATATATTTATAGAGGAAAATGTACTCAATTTGTTTCTAGGCTGCTCTCTGCTTATCAAAGTGAAAGTTATCATTTCATGTGTATTAAATGACAAGGCTCCTTCCCCTTCTCTCCCTCTTCCCTGTGCACTGACCTCAATTACTCCCACAAATCAGATTAGCCCTGTTGACTTCCCTCACTTCAATAATTAAGATACAGAACCACGAAACAAGTGCCTTCTAAGCAACTGTCCTCAGAGCTCCAGTAACAGCCCATTCTAATAAATTTTGGCAGCAGAGTGTGTTTTCTCTGCATGAACTTTAAGGCACCTGAAGACATATTGAATTTGGCACGTTCTCAAGAAACCCTTTAGGAACTCTTAAGTGGATGCTCACCTTGGATTTTATTTCATTTCCATGGTTCAATAAGAATAGATACCATGATGACTACACAGAAATGCTGGATATTTGTCATTGCTTTACAATTCCCTCACTGAGGGACCAGAACAGAAGCCCCACGTTTGTGTGTCCTGCATTTTTTTCACTGGGACACTGGGGAACGGGACATTTTAACTTTAATTCCCTCTTTTCCCTTGTCCATCAAGATATATCTCTTCCCAGCAGCTGATAAAATGGATTAATTTACCTCTGAAAATTCAGGGTTGGATTCTCAGGTGGTATAAACTGTTCTAGTATCAGAGACTTGGAAGCGACTAAAGCAATTTGCTCATTAATTAAAATAGAGAACATCACGATAAGATTATAATCCTGTTATTGCTTTTGTTGTTTGGGTTTGTTGGGGCTTTTTTAATTAAGCTTAGACAACCACTCTCAAAAAGGTAAATTTTTACCTGAAGCCTTCCTGTTCGGAAGCTGTTTGTGAGACTTCTCAGGTCCAGGTTTGGCCACTTAAGACTCATGTCAACCTCAGCCTTAATTTTTACACATTCTTCCTTTCCCTGGTGTATCCCCACATGATGCCTGATCACAGTTTCCTCCGATAAGCTAATGAAGCATGAATATTCTAATCTCTTGTTAATCATTTCCTCGATTACCCTAAAACCTCTGCTCTGCATCTGTTCCAGTTTATCTTCTTTGAATACAAGTGCCTGGAATTGTAAACAACTCTCTGGACAAGTTTTTATCAGAATCATACACACGAGTACTAGTTCTTCCCTATCTCAGTTTTATCAAGATAAAAATTCAGTGACACCAACTGCATTACACTTGATTTGTACAAGAATATATATTCTCCTTTCTGCTCAAGGGTCAGAAAGAAAAAACTGGTTTTCTTTGGTTTTTCTTCATACATTGTGCCCAATAAACTCCAATTCTGTTATCTCTGGCACAGCTGCAATGCTGATGTAAGAACCTACCCCTGCCAACTTGCACTGGATTTGTAGCAGTAGAAGTAAAAAGAATAAGAAACCGACAATCAGGACCCAGCTCCTCAGAGAATCATAGAATGGTTTGGGTTGGAAGGGACCTCCCAAGGTCATCAAGTCCAATAAGCAGGGACATCTCAAACTAGGGCAGGTTGCTCAGAGCCCCATCAAGACTGACCTTGATGTGACAAGTGCAAGATGTGGAACCTTGAATAACAAACCAAGAGCAGGCACTACTTCATCCCATTCCCTTTGTGTGAAGTTCCTGCTAACCAGGATGATCAGCCCAACAGAGCTGCTGCTGTTTCTGCTCTCTGGAGCTGAACCACCTCTACCAGCACAACCATGCTCCAAGCAGAGGTGCCCACACTAATGCTCTTGGCTCCAGGACTAGGAGCCACCCACCTTGTGTTGGGGTGGGGCTGGACTCGGCCACCACTCCTGAGCCTCCAGGATCTGGCTCGTGCTCAGGCGCAGTTCTTGGCCAGGGCACGTGGATGTGCTGCACCCAGGAGCTCTTCTCCATGCTCCAGTGCACAGTGTGAGCATGGACAGATAACCAAACTGGGAGTTGGACACTGGCCATCTGCTTATTGCTTACGCTCCCTGGACCTGCTTTTGCCCATCTGTGAAATAAGCTTGATTGGGCTTTATCTCTGTTATAAAGCATTTTGATAAGTCCGGATAAAATGATGCTGATCACTTGGTGCCTTTGTGATACCACACGGGTAACCAGGCCCCGGGAGACAACAGTGAAGCTCTTCTTAACATGAAGATTTTATCATCAGACTTGAAGAAACAAGAATCTGGGATGTGGAAGGAAGAGCAAAGCACAGCTTCACTTCAAATCCCTCTTTTACAGCAACATAAAGTGGTCATCTAATGCAGTGCTATCATAAAATTAAATCATGCTCGCTTGTCACTTTGTATGGTCTACACTGACAGATTAAAAACTACATGGCAAAATGTAATTTCCCAAACTGAAGGTAGAAGAGGAACTTGAAATATCTTCCTCTGCAGGGTCTGCTCAGTCCCGTGTCCTCATGGCAATAAAGCTGCAGTCACAGCCAGGCAGGATTTAGCTCTGCTGCAGCTGCCTTCAGGGTACCAGCAACACCGTCCTGACAGTGCCAAGGGGAGTGGGGAGTGACAACTGCAGGAGCATGCCAAGGTCATCTTGTTTCTTTAGAGAGCTCCTGGCAGCGGACGAGCTTTTCAAGTTTCAAATTTTGGAAACGTACAGGCAAGAGAAGTGAAAATAGGGTTTTTCCCCCCGTTTCAAGCACAGGGTACAACTCTCACTGCAGCTGCCCAAGGCAGAGATGTTGAGCAAGGGCTACACCAAACACTCCCATCCTACATGGAGACACCCAACAGTGTCTGTGCAGCAGAAACCACCCCAGCTGGACCAACCTTTGCTTCCACAAGAATCATTCCTACACAGAGCAAGCAAGAAAACCAAATGCCATCCCGGACCTACTGGAAGAGGGGCTGTGTTCACCCGGGGGGAGATGGAGAGCAGCCCGGGCCAGGCTGCTCCTGCTACACCTCTCCTATGGAAAGGTTGTCACAGGCACGGGGGGTGGGGGCCAATTGGTGCTCTCCTCTCCAGCACTAAGCCCTGTAAATGCAGAGGGATCCAGCCAGCTACTCCAGAGCCAGTTCCAAGGTACCTGGAGGTGGTAAATCTGTTCTTACATGTAAGCAGCAGCAGGAACAAGCAGATTGCCAAAAACATCAGGGCTGCAAATGCAGAAAAAGTCTGTTAAGCTCAGCCCAAGGCTCACTGAGACGAGTCATAAAGTGACATCCCTGCCCTTTAGTTCTGCCCATAAGTGATATTCAGTCCAGCACTTGGGAAGGTCACACAAATGACTACAAGAGGCACTCAAACAAGTCAGAAATGGTGCATAATGGGGCACCAAGTATAGCTATAAAACCAGCAGAACCTGCTTCTCATTTATACAGTACCCCTAGATTGGGACACCTGAAAAAATCCTAAATTGGGAAGAAAACCCCCAGTAATTTAAGCTCAGAGTCAGCTTAAATCCCTTCCATAAAGCAACACCAATACGGCATCTCAGAGAGATCCTGAGCCTAAATCAAGGTGCAGGAATTCTGTAACTTTCCCGAAAGTCGTATATATTCCAGCTGGCTACGTGCTCTGGCACAGACCCTCAGCTCTATTGATTAAAAGCTCTGCTAAGATTTATCAGACTCCAGAATGCACTCTAGTTGATTAGGATTTCCAGCTTCAAACTCTGAGTCAATACGAGTTTTCAGATGTGATGTAAAGCAGCTTGGATTTCCTCTATCTGAAATTTGATATTAATTGTTTTAGTCCCAATATTGAAAAAGCAGAAGGAAAGCACTTCAAAAAAATCAAAGAAATCCACTTTTTGAGCAAAAGGGCACCTCGTGCCTGTCAGGACTACAGGGACACAGCACAAGTGAGAATCACACTTTACAGAGTGTGATAATAAATGGGAATAATAAATGGGAAAGTGGCAATAAATGGGAAATTCAGGCCTATAAAACAATGATTCCTGTTACTTTGATGATATCTCAAATCCTTCCCCCTGCACAGGATAAGCTTCATGTGAATATTCCACAGCCTCTGCATAAAGGGATTTTTCCTTGGAATGGAATGATATGGGAAGAAATGACACCGTAATTAAGCAGCACTGTGACTAGAAAGACAATTAACAAGAGTCAACATGAAATTTCTTTCCTTAAAAGTTACGTATGCATCAACATGCACAAGTTTGTTCATTTTTAAATGGATACACTTGAGCCAGCCATCCCAGCTTGTGAATTCACTCACACACTCAGCCAGCTCCTCAGGCTCCGACCACGAAACCGATTTTCTCTCAGTTCAGCACTTGTGGTCAAGCCCATCGATATTTTTGTGGCCACACAATCACAGACAGGAACAATAACATTTGAAAGCTTAAGCAGCTGCATTTCGAGCACAGTCAAACAGCTCTTTGTCAGGTCCAAAGGGAGAAACAGATTTCTTTGTATGTGAAGCTGGATGCTCGCACTGATGCTCCCTCATGTAATCTGGATTTAAATTATATACAGCATGTGAAGGGACCTTTTCAAATGCAGCTGAAGTTGGACTAAAAGATACAAGATCAGAGCCTTAAGCACAATAAAACCCCCACCAAAATAAAATACTTATGCCAATTTGCTTCTTTAGTCGCCTGAATACCTTAAAAAGACTCAAAAGTGCCCAGGGATGGTCAAGCAAGGTGCAGTGTTCAACACAAGATGGGACCATCAGTTGTTCCTTTAGAAGCACAGCAGAAATTCAAATTAGAGAAAAAAATAGTCACATCTCTCTGAATCATTAGGGAGTGTGGTATTAAAGCAGTCGCGTGTCTGGGAGGTGCTCTCCAAGACTCAGCAGCATATGTCAGCCTAAAAATACAGACCAAAACAACACGTTATCTTCATTTGGGTTGTTTACATTTGTTGGCAACTTTGGAAATCTGAAGTGGGATTTAATAGTGCTCAAAGAGCCTCCCTGATTCATTGCTCAAAATCTGGACCTCAGCGTTCTCTTTGAATCATCCTGCTTATATTTAGCCACAAGCAAATGCCTCATGAGTCTCTTAAAAATAAATATGAAGAGGCTTTCATCAAAGCTGAGCAGAAGAAACTATAACCAGCCTACAGTTGTTCTCTTTGGAAAATCTCTTAACATTCATTTTCAAGCAACAAGGACCCCCAAAAAGTCTCTATTGGAGGTTTCTAGCATCAAAATGCAGAGAAAAGCTGAACTGTTGCTCTTGGTGGTTCACTGCAGCAGAGATGGGACCTGAGCAAACAGCATCACAGAACTGGAAAAGCCCTTTAAGATCAAGTCCAGTCATTGACCTAAGACTGACAAGTCCTTCACTAAACCAAATCCCTGAGCACTACATCTATACTTTTTTTAAATACCTCCAGGAATTGGGACTCCACCACTCCCCGGGCAGCCCGTTTCAATGCCCTTCAGTAAAGAAATTCTTTCTAATATCCAATCTACCCCCATGAAAGCCAGCTCTGTTAATCAGGACTGTAAAAAGCCCCAACATCCACTTCCAAGCTGCCAGACACCAACAGCAGCAGATATGGTACCCAACAGATCAGCTGAACAACCTTCAGCCCCACAGACCCTCCCCATATCCCTCTCCTGTCCCCATTTCTCAGTTAGCATCACAAGAATCTCATCTAAGTACTCAGACACTTGCCAGCACAGAGATCACATTCCCATCAAAAGCACTCCAAGAATTGGCTTCCTTGGCTGCTACCAGCAGAGCAGCATTTGTGGAGCCCACTTGTCTCATTAATGTCTCTTTTCACTGCCCTAGGACACAGCCACTGACACCAGGTACCAAAAACACAGGGATTCCTTCAAAGGAAAAGAAGAAACATACAGGCAGCTCACGCTGACATGAGGAACTCAACATGGATTTTCTCAGCCCCATCCAGGCCTTCAGTCTCAGAAGTACCCCTTGTAATGTGTGCCCTTTCCATATGTTCACCTGCTTCTCCTGCAACCACGCTGCAAATCCCCTTCTCCCTCCATCCCACCACTGTGCTCTGGCATCCCTGCCTGGATCCTGGCTCCCTGGCCATGCCTCTATACTTCTGGAGGTATGTGATGATTCCCAGCTTATTGCAGAATAAGGATCCTACCTAAAGTGATGGCAAGTCAAGGAAGCTTTATTTTCCTTTTTGCACAGTGTAAATCTGCTGCTAACTACAAAACAAGAGTTGACCTCACCCATTTATCCACAGATAACATCCAAGGCTGACAGCACCTTCCCTTCTCCACCACAGCAGCCTGTCTCTGCCAGTCAGGACCCGTGCAAACGGAGCGTGCAGCCACCCTTCTGCACCTCTGCACATGCCCCTTCCTTCTGGGGGACCTAATGTGCTTGAAACACACACAGCAGTGAGATGGCACTTGTCAATATTTGTACTGGGAGGTTGCCAGTTGAGAGAAACCCCCCCAGGACAGCCCCCGTGGTGAGAGGCACCGTGGCAGCAGATGCCTTGGCAGCTGCAGCAGCCCACTGCAGCAGGCAGTACAGTGGCTTTTGGCAAGGGGGAAGCAACGTAGGGAGGCTGAATTGGCTCTTTCTTGTGTTTATATTTGCCTTCTCCTCATCTAATAAGGCAGGGAGACAGATGCCCTCTCCTAACAAACACAAGCTAAGCTGTTGATACCGTCCAAGTAGTAAGGAAATCATTTTTAATCACCAGATTCTCTTCTTGGACTTAACACGCTGCCTATAGCTTTAACTGCAGGACTGCCAGGAACTTAGTTACAGAGCAGTAAAGTTTTTACTAGCAAATTATTTATGTTTAAACCAGAACAAAAACTTGCAAATCTCATGTATTCAATTTAATTAGATTTACAATCCTGAATGACCATCCGGCAATAAAAAAAATAAGATTCCTATACAAATAATGAATTTGCTCAGTCATCCAATCAAGCAAAGCAGCAAAACAGACTCTTTAGCTCTCTCATGAACATAATTGCCATCCCTGCTCCAAATTAGTGCCTTTTACCAAGGATTCAGAAGGCCATCAGGGAAGGTATTTCAGACCTACAAGGCTGAATAAGAGTTTTAGAAGGGAAAAAAGCCAAAAAGGTCAAATGCAAGTTCCTGGAAGCCCTGGGTTAGGGATGAGGAGGGTTAAATTGCTTGCTCCTAAAGGTTGTGGTTTCCATACTGAGATACTGGGAAGAGATGTCAAGTGTTGAGGGCACTGCTCAGCAATCTCCAGCCTCAAGTCTTGCTTAACCTTCTACAGGAGTTTCAACACATCCAACATCACCCCAACGAGAGCCAACATCACCAGTGAGCTCCAACCCACAACAAACCAACTCCATGTCTAGGAAGGCTCTTCTCCAAACTCACTCCTTTATCAAGCTGACATTTTCACAATTACCACCATAGAAGCTGGCTGAGGACCCATTTTATTATTTTTTAATTCACCTTGTGCTGCATTTATTCAGGACTGCCCGAGGCTGTATGACTTGGTTGCCTGCATTCCCAGGATGCAAATAAACTATCACTGTGATTTCTGATGGAGGCACTCGGAGCAACGCTGCCCCTCAATGTGCTGCTGGGTGTTCATTAAGAAGAAAAATGGCAACTGGATCTCTTCCAGTTACCTACCCAGCTCTTAACCTTCATCACAGCTCCCTTCCCCCTTTGGCAAAGGCAGTGGCTTGGCACGACTGAAACCCAGTATTGAGCTGGAACTGGTGCAAACCTCCCTCTCCATCACCGGGTAGGGTGGCTGGGAAGGTCTCACCACTCTCTGCCCCCTGCATCTCACCAGCCACAAAAGCTGCTTTTATACACACAGAAAACTAGGAGAACACCACATTCCATCATGGGCAATAAAGCCAGCAATGTTTGGTCAATCCTGGGATGTAAACTCATTGCAGGGCTACAGATCAGTCTTGCATTACAGAAATGATTCCTTATAGTATCATTTAAAGATGTGCTTTAATCCCAGAGCACTACTCAGGCTATTACTTTCTTATGAGTGACTTCATAAATGGTGATTACCACTAACCCACTACAGTAAATAGGGGGAAACAGACAGTTTTTATTTTCCCATAGCAGAACTGTGGGAAAATACATGGATGTTTTATGCTTATTTAAGCAGTAATGACCCATTTTGAGATCTCTTATTGCCCCAACTCTGCACCTCAGGCTTCAGTCATTGCTGGGACAAGAGAACTCCAAAGGCAGAGCTGGAGCTGAAGGGGAGATATGTGACTTTAATTGAATGTGAACTACACCTTCCACACCCATTTACCATTTTACCTGACTTTGGGTACCTATTTCCCATTACAACATGTCCATTCTCATTTTGTTCATCACAGAAGCTAATGTGCAAAAGAGGAAAAGAAAAAATAATCCTGAATAAAGGCAGCCTGGCAACAGAAGAGCCACGTGGAGGAGTACAGGGTCTGGCTGTTTTTAGCAAATAATGAAAGTATTTCTCTAACAAAGGCACTGCTGTCACGAAAGGATATTTTTAATGCTGATAACTTCTTCATGCCCAAACTCCTCCTTCAGCTGTGCTGTTTTACAAAGACTTCAAGCTGAAATAAGTATTCTCATAAAGGGCAAGTCACCATAAATCAGAGTAAGAGAAAAACCTCCTTAGTAAGACCTGATTTGAAAAGGATAAACCCAAAAGCGTCAGCAGGGCCGAGCCCCCTGCAATTGCTGAATTATTTTTAACTGCTGCAGATGCACGTCAAGAGACATCAGCATAAACCAATCAACTGGGTGCAAGGAAATGGCTTGGCTCATTTGACACTCCTCTGAGGTTCAATAAAGATTTTGTTTGCTTTTGTCTTAAAAGCAGAAGCGTGAATCATCTTCTGTTGGTACCAGGGTCACACTTTTTTGTTGCCTCTAAAAGGAGCCTGGTGTCTAATGCAGTTTCTAAAGCTCCTGAAAGGTGCCAGGCACATCAAATTCAGGTGCTCGGGTAGTTAACTTGGCCTCCAGCCCCTCTGAATTTGGCCTCTGCACACACTTTCTGAAGAAGCCAGGCTATGCTCAATCTGTTCCCAACGTTCAAAATCTTGCAGAGCTCTGAGTAACAGTTGTCTGCAGCTCTCACAACCCAAACAGTATCAAACACATCACCTTTGTGGTGAAATGAAACCATCATCAATATTATGATCTCGGGGTATTGGCTAAACACAAGCAAATACTGAGCTACAGCTCTTGGAAGACAGATTTGTCATACCCAAAATAAATCACGGGGGCTCAGTTGTCTCAGAAAGTGCTGTGAATGCAGAACATCACCAGAGGAGGCTGGGCAGGGTCATCTTCCTTCATAATCTGCACCACAAGAGAAGTTAACGTCACATTTGTGGGTTAGAAAGTCTGTGTTTAAGCAGCTGAAGAAAAGCTGAAACTTCTTGCCAAACTGTGCAGCCACAGCCACACTCCAGCTCGTTCCAAATGCCAGCTCCCCCAAATCACTCTGACATTTCCAATTGCTAAAGTGCATTGTATTGAGGAACGTGAAATCTGTTTATACAGGAATGGGACACGCTTCTGCATCCTACTGAGGGATAAAAATACTATCCTGCTCTTTCTGATATCAAAGTGGTGATAAAAGAACAGCTCTGGTAATTTGCCTTCTCCAACTAATTCTCCACGTACCCACAGTGTCAAAAGGATGGCAAAGGGTTTGAAGGGTTCTCCTCCAGCCCTGTCAGCAGCTGGCTCATGTTTTAATTCTCTACCAGCACCCTGTGCCCAGGAACACATTAAACCCAGTAGTGATACAATGGAAGCTGAGGAACAGCAACAAGTGCCCTGGACACAATGGAGTGGACAATAGATCCCAACATGTTGTCTCCTGGAACACACAGGCTGGGTTAGAAAGGAGCTTAATTCCTTTTTAAAACCCTTAAAAAAGCTTAATTCCTTTTCAAAACCCAACCCTCACCTATAAATGTAGTATCTGTTCAACAAAGCACTGGAAACGTGTCAGCAGGACACTGCAGGACCTGGGTGCTGCACGTGCCAGATAATAAGACAAAATTAAAACCTCAGTGAAAAGGTTCATATTAGCACCATTCCAGACCCGCAGTATAAAGCACTGGCTTCCTGAAGCACATTAACCAGAGTAGAAAGAGAATAAAACCACCTCTAAGCTCTTTGGAGTTGCAGGTGAACAACCCAGCAGAAAAATTTGAAGGGTTTTGAGATCTTCAAATGAAAAATGCATCAAAGGACCAAAACCCAAATCAAGCAGTGTGTGCACACGGGAAAGGCTGGGTCTGATTCCTCCAGGTCAGTCCTCTCAGACTCTCTAAATTGGACACAGATTCAGTTTTCATGGTTTATAACTGAAGTAAAGGTGGCATGTAATTTCTGTTATTATTTTGTGTTTTCTAACAGGTTGCTAGTCTAGAAGAGGAGCTGAGTCCCCCAGCTGAAGAGCTGCCACTGCACTGGTCCCAGTGATTACAGAGCACAACGTGCAACAAGGCAGCACAATGGAAATGACATCTCAGCTAATTATGAGGCCATGAGCAACTAATCACACAGCACCACAGTCACTTGGAAAAGTCACCCTGAATGCCAAGGGTATAAATTAGCTATTGAAATATTTACATATTTAGAAGATGCACTTTGCCCCACAGGGTAAACAGAGAGAAGTGCTGGTAATTCCTTGCCCCTGGAAGAAGAAAAGCAGCAGAAACCCAAGGAACTCAGTAAAAGCCCCTCAGTGCAATGGGCACAAGGCAAACCCTGCTCCAAATGCAGGCAGAGAGGCCCCAGGCCAGGCACAAGAGCTCCAATTAACAGCAGCACCATCCTAATGGGCAGCCTGCAACAGCACTCAGCAACTCAGCATTCAAATTCTGTCCTTTTATACCAGGACATGATCCTCTACCATGCCCTGGAAAGCTCTTTGTCTTGCAGGAAACCACATCACCCCCCAGCAGCTGGGAACTGATGCTTAAATGTTTTTTTTTCCTTTGAAAATGTTTCATTTTCCAATAAAAAGATTTTTCAACTAATTCTGTTGTATCTCTGTATATTTAAAAGGAACATTAATTATACTTTAAATCGTTTCCAACAAATCCTCCACTCCTTCCAGATTCCAGTGTCATCTAGTAAATTAATCCTCAGCCATTTATCTGGCTTAAGGTTAATTGATATATGACTCAATCCCATTTCTTCCTAAAGAAATAAAGCAACACACATTCTATCCCGATACAGAGCAAGCTCCTATTCACAGATTTAGATAGACAATTACCTGTCCTCATTCACAACTCCTCCCTCAAATATTCTATTATCAATCTTGGTGTATTCAGAGATCACCTGATTTCACCTGCAAATTCCTTCATACTTCAGTTTATTCAAGAAGATGTGGGGAGAGGGGGAGGACTGAGCAGAAACACAGGTACAAAAGGACATGATCATACAGTGGCACCTACTGCAAAGTCCAGCATCACCTGCACACCACAAATGCTCGTGGCAAGATCTCCCTGACATGTTGGATGCCAAAGACAGACAGTGTTGGCAGGTCTATAAACCTAAATAGAGTACAGGGCATCCTTAAAAAAATATAACAAACCATCAGGGAAGAAGGAAGAGTGGGCTAAGGGATTAAGGAGCACATGAAGATGATGAGTGGCTGCAAGAATGGCTAACAGAGGACTCTGAGGTGTCATCAGCTCTTTAGCCTGTTGAGGTAAGAAATTTCTTTTCTGTCCATAAGGTAAGTCAACCTCTTTGGAGGAAAAACTACCCAGAGAAAGGCTGACAACTGGCTGCCTTGGCAGAAGAGAAACGACTCCTTCCTGCTGGCCCTTTGCTGATCACCTTGACACACGATTTCTCTGTCAGCGTGCGTGGGCACATCTTCTACTGGCTGTAAATACACAGAGGATTTACTACCTGTGAGAGGCTCAAGCTATTTTCTGGCACCAGATATGTATCACACTTGTGTGTGCATGTGTAGAAGGACAACCTATAAGGTCTCCGAATTATTTATAGACAAACAAGTAATTAAAATTTTTATTCTGCCCATTTCAAAGGGTAGAAGAAGAAGGAAAAAAAAAAATCTACTTTATTCTTTCATCAACAAAGCTGCTGCCCAACCTCATAACTCTGTCTACATGTTGTAAAGAACTGTGTAAGTGGCTCCTCATCAAACACACTTTGCATTTTATGTGATGTACTGAAAAAGTAAGTGGCTTAGTGACTTCTCCCAATGTCAGCAAAGGAGAGAGCTCAAAACACAGAGCCTTCCATATCTTGTCAACCACAAACATCCAACTTTCCAGGAGCAAAGATGCAGGGATCAGGAGGTGTCTGACCAGTATTGGGTAAAAGGATTCTGGGGTTTGGTGGAAGAGTGACCAGCTCAACACCAGGAAACCCACATTTTGTTCTTGACTTTCAAAAGTTGAGTCTTGCTTAATCTTCCTGCACATTTCTGCTCTATCCAACTGAATCACTTTGTGAAGGGTGCCTGTAAAGTGACAATGGAGAGCAGGGTATTTATCAGCTCCTGTTTCCAGCTCATTCATTTTCTCTCTTTGTGACCCTGAAAAGAACTACTCAGCCTTTCAATTCATGGCTGGACACAACCAATCCTATCTGCTCCACACAACCACTGCAGAGGTGGCTGCCAACTGCTCCAGGAGAGCTCTGAGTAGCTTCTAAGAGACTAAATCCTGCCCCAGTAGAACAGCTACCTTGCTTTATGGAAGAAGAGGCTGTAATTACATGTGCAATCGATCACCTTGGTATTTTAAGTGGTTATGGAAAGACAGTGGATGCTTGGAAAAGAAAAACTCAGTTAAGGTTAGGGATGGAATGTGCCAAGAGTCAGACAAGGTTGTACTTATAGAATGTTTGAGGCTGGAAGGGACCTCTAGAGCTCATCTGGTCCAACCTCCCTACACCAGCAGGGACATCTCTACCTAGGGCAGGCTGCTCAGAGCCCCAGCAAGCCTGACCTTGAATGTCTCCAGGGATGGGGCCTCCACCACCTCTCTGGGCAGCCCATTCCACTGATCTATCACCCTCAGATTAAAGAACTTTTTTCTAATATCCAGTCTAAATCTCTCCTTTCCTAGCTTAAAACCATCACTCCTTGTCCTGTCATTACAAACCCTTTTGAATAGACCTTCCCCTGCCTTCCTGTAGCCACTTCAGGCACTGGAAGGTCACTCTAAGGTCCCCCTGGAGCCTTCTCCAGGCTGAACAGCCCCAACTCTCTCACACGAGAGATGCTCCATTCCCCTGATCATTTTGGTGGCCCTCCTCTGGACACACTCCAGTATGTCCACATCATACTTGGGGATCGTCACTCCTGCACCCAGCCAAAACAGGACCAGAAGGGAAGCATCTGTATCACCTTTAAAGAACAAAATAAAACCCAGCAGAATAACAGAGTGGGGCCAGAGCATCAGGCAGGTAAAGACAAATGGCTATGGCTGGTTGAAGGTGGTTTTCTTCTTGAAATTGGTTCAAGTACAGAATCAGCGCGAGTCAGTTGTTTTCCCTTCAGATCAAAAATTCTCTCTGGTGATTCCGAGTGTCAGAAAAATTTAAAAGGAGTTTAAAAAGTGAAGCCAGAGGCTTAGACAGAACACTACCTGCCTCCTCAAGCCAGGAGGAGTGGTCTTTCACAGAAATGTTTTTCCTGCTGTGAAAGAAGCGAGCAGAAAGCGCTTTAGTGCCGAGTCAAGTGCCAGCAGCAACACTGCCTTGGGGAGCGGAGACACGCAAAGAGATGCAAGTCACAACAGTTCAACAGAAAACACAAACCAGAACACCACAATCACTATAAATACCACATCAGCCTCCTAAATTATCAGTAGCCCAGGAATGAAAGGCTAGAGAATGAAATTAGTCCATGTAAGCAGAGTTCCTCTGCTGATTACTCATCTGCATCAGCCTCTCCCAATGTCTCACTGAGGGTTAAGGTGTCAATAATTTTGTCTGTTTAGTTGTGCCAGGTGATAGGAGATAGTCAGCATTTGACAGAAGTGCCCCATGCAGAGGAAAAGTGATTTACAGGTGAGAGTGGAGCTGTGCTTTTATTAATTATGCTAAAGAGAAAGCTGCTGGGTGTTTGCTGGCTTTGGAGGGACTCTGCACTATTTCTCCAGTCCTGAGTTCTGCTTGGCAATATTTCTTTGCAGCACCATGAATTTAATCACATCAAAACGTCAGCAGAGAAAAATGAAACACACACAGGTCTTTTTCCTGGGATTGATAGTTAGCAAAAGAAATAGATGTTTTCCTAAAGAGGCAGGGGGCTACACAAGGTTTTACAGCCCTGCTTTCACCTTTGGGCTCAGTTTGGATTGCAACTCCCCATGAATATAAATCAAAGGCACTTTTATCATATTCAGTGCAGCTCAGTCACAGCTGATTTTTCCCCTGCGTTGGTCCTAGCACAGCATGGCTATGAAATGAGAGAGTTTCTACTCCAGTGGATAGCCAAGGTGACAGCAGAGCTCCCTTCACACATGGGATGGGGCTCACTACACAGCCATACATCAGGGCTGGCCACAAAGCCACAGAACCAGTGACACCCAATGTTGCTGACTCAACCCTCTATCTGCAAACAGTCCTGGGCCTTGATTCTTTCCACCAACAGCCACTGACCTCCAAATGAAAAAATGTATTTAACATAAAAATCTGTTCATTCTGCTTATGAACGCCCCAAGAGGGAAGGTGCCTGTTACTACCACCATTAGAATCACAGAATTACTTAGGTCGGAAAAGACCTCTGGGATCATCAAATCCAACCTTCATCCCAACATCTCCCTGACCCCTAGACCATGTCCCACATATACTCATTTTTTGAACACCTCCAGGGACATATAAGTGCTGTGTACAAAGCTGACTCAGAATGATGCAGCACGAAGCAGAAAATATCAAAAGAAAAATAATAATAAGCAAAACTGTGCATAACTAAAGAATAATGCTTCTCAAGGCTCTATCTCTAGCAGCATAAAAATCCCCCTTCCCCCAGCACCTCATTCTACATCTAATCATGGCACTAACCTAGAGCCCTGCTCTTTAATGAGCTGGACTGAACTAAATACCTACCCAGAAAACCAGGTGGGATTAAAGGCGGGTGCTTCAACTAGAATTGTAATTAAAGTGAATTTATATTAATCCAGGAGAGCTAAAGGAAAGGACAATGATTTATGAGCAATATCGCTGGCATTTGCAAGAGGCATAAAAATCATTAAAAATGAATATCTAAAAACTATTAGTTAGGAAAGCAGCCATAATTGGATAAGCAATCCAGTGTGTCTTTAGGGCATCTGGCTCCTGCAGTGGAGAAAAACCCAGATAACCTTTGAGGAAAATAAAAAACACATACCCAACCTCAAAATTTTTTAATGAAAGGGCTTAAATGACTGCTACTAAAATATACATGCTTATTGCCCTATTCAAAGGGATTCTACAACACATCACAAACTCTAATTATTGGTCTCACTGGGGAAATTTGTTGGTTTTGCTAAATTCACTCTTTATAACAATGATAACTTAATTGAGGTTTGGCAAAAATTTTGAAAGCACCTAAATGACTAAAGGCAGCTTTGTTGAGAAGTTGACTAACTTTTATTTTAAATCAGTGTCAGCTGTTCTGGATCTGAATTTCCTTGTACCCTCAAAGGCAGAGAGTTTAAATACGGATTAATGGTAATTTAAACTGATCTGTGGTAAAGATTCTCCTCTGGACTATAGAGACGAAGTTTCAAGTCCCTCCTCTGATCCATTTAGATCTCAAGTTTCCACGAAAAATAAGGCTCAGGCTTTTGACCCTTTACTTCACCAGATCTAGCAAACAAATTAGCCAAAGGTATATTACAGAGCACTGCAAGATGAATCCTTGACACTGTCTTCTGCTGACATAATGAAGGTCATTTCTGATTTCTATCCATTCTTTTCAGCCAAAGCTTCCTTCTTTTTTCATTTTAAATAGCACAGAGTTGTTTGGAATATTTTTATTTAAGTAGACAAGAAAATAATCAACTGGGAAATGAAATTACTTGCCTCACTGCAACCTAAAATATTCCAAACCCAAACTTTCATTCATGAGACGCTCAAGCGAGTGCAAAGGAAGGCTACAAAGATGATGAGGGAATTGGAGCATCTGTCAGATGAGGAGAGGGTGAAGACAGCAGGATTATCTAGCCTTGAGAAGAGAAGGCTCAGGAGGATCTCATCAATGTGTTTAAGTACCTGAAAGGGGGAATAAAGAGGAGAACGCCAGATTTTATCTCAGATTTTTATCTCTTTTTAACACAGGGCCTGGTTGCCCTCAGAGGTTCAGTTTCCATCACTGGAGATGTTTAAAACCCAAATGGACATGGTCCTGAGCAACCTGTTCCAGCTGACTTGGCTTTGAGCAGGAGGGGCTGGCCTAGACTGTCTCCTGAGGTCCCTTCCAGCCCCAGCCTTTTTGTGGAGAAGAACACACAGAGCTCCTCATCCAATGCACTGAGTGACCTTCTGATTATTACCTCAGAGCAGGATGTAAACCAAAGCCAACCATCCGCTTGTCAAACAGTCACCTTCCAGCTTCACGCTTGTCTTGACAGGGCACACCCAGCTGAAATGTCTTTGACTTTGCCTTTAAATAGATGTGTACATTCCCAGAGCAATCAATACTTGCTCTAGACATATTTATCGGTCCCTATTCTCTGTAATTAAACTTAGCAAGAGCAATAACAATGCCTTTAGCATTCATCCTTTAGAAGTTGTCCTCTGGTTCCTTTAAGCTGCCTGAACAGATGGACTATCACCTTGCAAACTTCTTCCTTAAGCTATTAAGCCCCAGAAGAATTTAGGAGGAATAAATTAAAGGCAGCAAATGTTTAATAATTGCTGTCACTTATTTCTTCACAAGAGTTGCAGGCTAATGAATAAAACATACTCATAGAAGGCTGGGCTCCAAGAAGTCAACTGAAAGCGTCCCACTGAGTTCAACGTTTTGGGCAAGAGTTGTATTAACAATATTTGCTTCCAATGGAGTATTTATCTAACTATGTTAACACAGCAGAAAACCCCACTGGGCTAGGACCCCAGCCCTAAATCACAGGTAAGCCAACAAGTCATATCCAGTAGATCTAACTTAAAGACACTCCTACCATCCCAACTCATTTCTCCTCCAGTCTACAGATCAATCATCAGGACTGAAAAGCACTTTAAGTGCCAAAGCTCCTGTCACGTTGGTGAGCACTTAGTTGTAAGATTACTTGTATCAAGCTCTGTAAGATTATTCCTTCAAGTAATTGCCAACAAGAGGGTGTCTACAGCTTGGCCCACTGTCAAAACTGAGCATTTAACACGAGGCATCATTTGGAGCACAGATGATAATATCTACTCAAGGCGCAAATGCTGTTTCTACCTTTATCTCCATAAACCTACTTAAAGGAATAAAGATGCAAATGAAGTGCAAATAAAACCTTTATCACAGCCACTTTGTGAGGGAAACAGTTTACTGAAGTCAATAGAAATAGGGGAGCATCATGGAAAAGAACTTGCTTATCCTTATGATGCTGAATGATAAAGAATTTCTCCCTTGTGCAGGAGGTTAATGCTGTGCCCTCCCTGTACACAGAATTTCAGCTTCACTTTTGCCAAGTTTCTGTAGCACACTAAAGGCAGCTCATATAACAAATATAAAAAATACATTTATTTTCAGCAGTTCTGTCTTTCAGACATTAAATTCCAAACCTGTGAATAGGAGCAGGGCTGACCCCTGCCCAAAGCACCTAACTTAAAACACAACTGCCAGGTTACCAGAACTGACAGAGATGGGTTTTAATGGCAAAAACAACCAGGCTTACTTCTTGTGGATAGTTTTTCTTGAATATAGATGTATCAGTTGTCTTCCCAGAGTGTACATTACACGTCCCACTCTAAAAGAATGAAGGTAAGGCTACATAATACTGTCCCAGACAAGTTTAACTACAGCTTATCAAGAGATCCTCATTGATCAAAAAACACAAATGTGCCAAGATAGGGAAAGAAATCCGTAAAGTAGATCTACACTAAACCCAATTACATTGATGGGGTCTTAGCATTGGCTTTAATAGGATTTAGATAAGGCTTTAACTTCAGCATGACTCAGACCACATATTCCAGCAGGCAGCTAAATTGGCTCTCTGGGTATTGGCAACCCCAATCCAGTCCTGATTGATGGGGAAAGCTCCTCCTGCACTGGGCAGCTCAACCCAGAGGTTTGAAGGGAAAGAGGGGAGTGAGGCTGGAGCCCAGCACAGCCTTGGAGAGCTTTTCAGAATTCCTTGGCTCTACCTTTGGGGTTTTTTTCAGAGAAATAAATGGTTACTTGTAGAACATACATTAGCAAAACCTGCTACGGGTTTTAGATTGAAACAGAAGGACTCTTCCTTTCCCATTTAACAAATTCATTACTATTCCATTTAATGCAGAGTATTGCTAATAACGAATGGGTTTGCATGAGGAAGAGAACAAACCCAGCAACTACCTCCCCACGACTGATCTCATGCTGAGATACACCCCAGCATTAACTCTCCCCATTTATGGGACAAATGCATTCCCTCCCATCATAATATGAATCTCCCTGCACTGCCTCCATTTACTCACAGCCAAATAGAAAAAGATATCTCCTGCTTCAAGTCTTCAACTGTAAAAATCAATTGTGGCACAGAGTAACTCACTGAGCATGCACTAGCCAGGATTAATAGTGGGTTGACTTGATTGCTGGCTGCTAGCTTCTCTCATGGTCATTAATTACATATTTAAAGACTCCTCATTCATACAGAGGAATTTGGAGACAATTCACCACATTGAAGACACAGCCCATGCAGCTCATTATCTTCTTCCCCGTGTTTAATGCAGCTAACATTGGGGAAACCTGAAGGGGAGGTGAAGCAGAACACTCCCTGGATGCTTATTTTGGTCACATAGAACGTGCTGGAGGCTCACACCAATTTTATAGACTTTGTGCCAGGTTGCAAAACACTTATTTGAGCAAACAACTTCCTAATGGTGCAATGGCTGCACAGCCATGGGGACCCAAGCTCTTCCTCCACGATTCAGAGGGTTCCCATCACCTTTCTCAATTATTTTCACTGCAAACCAAAGCTTGACTCCTCCACCTGCAGAGAATCTTGCACTACCAGCTTTCATTTGCAATACTCTACTGCCTCTATACCACACAGGGACACCAAAAGATGCTCCTTCACTTACCCTCAGCACTTAAGAGGTTACCTTTTGAGCTAGAAACTGTTTACAAATACTGGAGAGTCCCTTGGTGAACGTTCTTCTTGGGTTTCATGCACAGCATCTTCCTGCCTGTACTAACTACTACAAGCTCACGTAATTCTTTCTGTTATTTCCCATTGAGGTAAAATTTGCTGAAAAAACACCCAGCTGAGACAATTAAAAATAGTGCATAAAGGGTATCGTTGGCACTCTGGAATGCTGTTGACAAAATTAAGACATTACTTACAATTACCCTGCTAGTAATTTATGCAGCCAGTAGATGATGCCAGCCCAGGCAATGCCAGCTCTGCTAATGAAACCAAAATCAATCTGACAGCAGAATGACGGTGGATTTTGAAAACAAGTACCAACAGTTTGCAGGTGGTTCAGGCAGCTATAAAATCTGATTTATAGGGGCTTTTTAATCCTTATTTTAATTCACCTTGTGGGAATGCACCATAATAAACCATCCTGCCACGTTACCAATGCCAAGCTGTTGGGGATCCTGGGTGGTTCAAGTGCAGTGAATTCTACAGATCTAATTGCAATTTTATCCTTTATACCCTCTATGCTCTTTATACTCCAGCTACGCTTCCTCCTCACTCTCAGACACAGGTTTCATTTCTTGGCATTCATATTTACATACTCCTGTATTAGAGAGAAGTGAAATAATGGAGGCACAACTACTCTTTAGTTGAAATGTAGCCATGCCTTACCCTTCCGAGGCTGTAATTTCTGCTGCTGGTGGTGGAGATGGAGGCACATGGCTACTATCAATCTCATGCTGCTCCAGAGTAACAGCAGCCCAGTGCTCCTCCGTGGCCTGTCTACATCAAACTGGATAGCCCAAAGGGGACCTCTGAAACAGCCTTTTAAGTCCAGCTAGGCAGTGTTGCTGGAGTGCATGGAAAGGCTCCTAACACAAGCAACACCGAGTATGGAGAAAAAAGAGGGTGAAT
The DNA here is from genome assembly GCA_013401335.1 of Brachypteracias leptosomus. Classification (NCBI taxonomy): domain Eukaryota; kingdom Metazoa; phylum Chordata; class Aves; order Coraciiformes; family Brachypteraciidae; genus Brachypteracias; species Brachypteracias leptosomus. Next base: position 588,014 of record VYZX01000802.1, read on the forward strand.
GTTAAGGAGGTGCCTATTTGCCCATGATTACACAAAACATCCTGCTCCCCAGGGGGAATGTAGTCGCTCGTATTCCCTCTCTCCCGAGCTGCCGTCGCGCTGCAGGACTCCCTGCTTGCTGCAGCATTTGTATTCCTGCCCTCGCCTGCAATCAATTCAGATGAGATACTATTGCTGCTGTTCTCCTCTGCAAACATCTTCACAATGGAGAGGGATTTCAGAATGAGATTTGGGTCTATTCTGTAACTACTGATCTCCACAGGAATTAATGCGTGCGAAGAAAGGACCGAGTATTACACGGGATGAAGTTTACTTAAAGCACACGAGATGAAAGGAGAGGACCTGTATAATCAGACCCATTTCAGAGTGCCAGCATTCCACTCTTCTCAGCACTAGAGAGAAAAGAAGAAGAAAAAAACCCCAGAGAGTGAAGTCTCAGACTGCTGGAAACGTTGGTTGAAAACAACAGTTTCCTTCTCCTGGAGAAACAGAATTGGAGTTTTTTAACTCAACCTCAGCACCACACGGGTTCTTGAAATAGAGGTGCTGACCCTGTCTGCTCTCCAAGACCAGCACGATCACAAATCAGTCCAGGTGGCAAAAAAAATTATTAGTATCATTTATCATAAGCAGATTTTACAAAGTGACAGGGGTTTTCTGGGTGGAAGTTAGGAAAGGTTGAGTTACACTCAGAAATAGAAAAACAACAGCACTTCTGCATGGCAAAATATTACAAAACTCATCCAGAGAAGCCCCTGAAATGCTATCAGGGGTGGGGGGAAAGAATTTCCTCATTTCTTGACTGGTAAAACATCCTCTGTGAGGCTCTACATCTCCCAAGAGTTTTAAGAAGAGGCACCAACAGAAAAGCTGGCTAGCAGATCGCACTGCTCACTGAGCTCCTGGCCAGCAGGACATCAGCCATGACCCTACAGCAATCCCCTCTGGCTGCCCAGCAGCTTGAGGATTACACCAGGAGATGAACCTTCTCATTGGGAGAACTTTATTTTTTTCTTGTATATTCTAATACCATTCTAGACATGCAAAAGGTCTTTTTGGCACTGTAAAAGCAGACTTGAGATAAATTAGGAGCAGTCTCAGAACACTCCTGCTATTTTAAGAGACATTTCCTATAGACTTTAGGCATAGCAAGGGCAGAAAAAAGGATGTGAAGATGGTAACCACCACCACAATGAAAGGGAAGACTCACACTGTGTCACCACTGCCAGTCACTTTTAGTATAGTAGCTCCTAAATAAGCAACAGGGACCCATCATGTACACACCAGAAAAGACTCAACATGCTCACTTTCTACCACAGCACCAGCTTCTCCAGCACAGAAATCAAGGCTCTCCTTTCATCCCAAACACTGACAGCAGCTCCCAGGCTGCTCTCAAGAAGAAGGATCCCCTTGGTTCACCAAAGACCTCCAGACACCCCCATCTCCAGGGGGACAGCAGAAAGAACTTTTCTCTAGCTGAAGTATTAGTATGTTTAAGAAATCTGAATATACATTACCTCCAAAGGGGTGGCAGGAACACCACAGCTACTCTCCCCAAGTCACAGAGCAGGAGCAACCCTCAGCTCCCCTCCCTTCCCCATCCCTCCTGGGGCAGGGATTAATCACCTCTCTGGAGAACAAGCAGCACCTGCTGACACGAAGCATTTGCAGCACCTGGGCCTTCCCTGGAGCTCTCCCACCTCCTGCTAATTCAGCCAGATCCTGTTTAGTTGCTGTAATTTGGTAAGTGCCTTTTGAATGCTTACAGCTGCAGAAGCCCTTGGGGTTTAATGCCTGGTGCACCTTAGTTTATTATCCTTTGGGCAACCCTTTCCCCTGTTTTATATTCTAATTTATTGCATGTTTACCTGCTAGGCCACCCTGGGACCAGTGCCACTTTTCCAATCAATTATATCATAGGAGATATTGTCAGTGTGGCTCTATTAACAAATACATCAAACTGCAGCTCAGCTCCCAGAAGAGGCTCTTGGTGTGGCTGCCACGATGATATCCTCAGAGCAAATTAAACAGAGCAGAGGCTCAGATGCTGGGAGAGGCTGCTGCATAATTGATCACCAGGAGGCAGGAAGAATGATGGGACCAAGCAACGAAGAAAATCAGTTCCTTAACTGTGTTTGAACACTTCCTAAATCTGGGTAGCAAGAAGTTATTCTGCCTTGGTGAGATGGACTATTCAAAAGCACAGTCTGCCCTGCCATGCTGTGTGTACTGGCACCACGGCTGGGGATTCACAGCAGCCCTGTGAGGACTGTGTGATGGAGAAGATGGAAATAATATTCCTACTAGAAAAGTCTATTATTCTATATAGTAAATAAATGAACAATTTTGTCACGAGGAGGAGGAAGAGGGTGCTTTGTCCCCACGGGGCAGAGCTGAAGGTTGTTTCTCATAACAGTTCCCCACAAGTCACTACATTTATTAGCACTAATTAGATGCATCTCTGAACAGGAGGAGCAGAACCTGGTCTGCTTTGATGTCCTCTAAGTCAAAGGATCTCGTGTTCCTCACAAATTCAAATAGATGGGGAACTGACTGCTCATCTTCTGCCATTTCCATAGAGCTCCTATTAGCCACAGCATCTTTTTTTTCAGGGAGAAGAGGTCAGAAGTGGACAGACAAAGGATTTATTAGCATATTCCAGTCAGGCAAAGGAAATTACAGGTCACTTCAATTACAATTAATTAAACTTCAGATAATTAAGTTGACATCTAGCCCCATGCATACCACCACAGGCCTTGGTGCTGTCTGTGCTCTCCAGCACTACACTCAGTGTGTGAACTCTCCTTGTCAATGAGGAGGTAAAACAACAATCTTGGATCTCCCCAGGGAAATGGGAAATTATGAAGCCTGAATTTGACAACAGCTGCACAACTGGGATATTTTGGGGTCTTCTGCCCTGCAATTTCTAACAATCAGCTTTATATATACTACCAGGGTGCAGGGTACATGGTCCAGCATCCTCAGGCTCTCATGTCTGCAAGTGAACTGAGAATAGGATTACAAAGAGATTATAATCTCTTTATATTAAAACCACACTAATTTAATTTCAGAAATTTCTCAGAAATTAGGTGTGCAAGGTTACCAGAGTCATTGGAAATGTGATGTTTCTCAATTTCTTCTCAAGACAAAAGTTCCTGCATGTAGAGCAGGGCATTTTTAAGCACAGGCCAAAATAAAGAAAAGCAAAACTTTCTGCCTTCTGCATATTCTTCTGCCTACAACTCTCTGTACTGTTTGCTGCTTTATAGTTAATAAATAAATAAATCCCTTCTTTGTATTTGTTGCCTTTACAAGTTCTACTTTCCTCTGACACTATGACAAGGCCCCACGATAACAAAAAAAAAAAAATCAAGGATGGGATCTCTGCAAGTTTTATTTATCTGCCAAGTTTCATCAAAACAACTCACCCAGGGGACTGACTGCAGAAATACAACCAAAAAAAAACCTAGTTCACGTTGCTCAAAACCTGAGTGCCACAAAACACATCCTCAAAACCCCAAATCTGAGCCTGGATCTCAGCTAAACGTTAGTTTTAGTGCAGCATTTATGTCAGAACTTCAAGCCACAGTTCAACAAGCTCCTGCATACAGGTGATCTCTAAACAGCAATGCATTTAGCCTGGGAAATGGTTTCTTAAAACTTCATGTGAACCAAGCAGGTCAATAGTTGATTATATTTTTAAATTACATTTGTCAAAAAAGGGATAGATCCTAAACTGCCTAACTAACAACACTCTGTGAGGAATAAAGTAATTTGTGCTTTACAAAGCTGAGGAATAACATTCCTGATGCAGGAAATTCAGAAAGAATAATGGATTGCAGAGGAAAAGTGGAATTGATCCCTTTGTGTCAGCGAGCAAAGCTGGATCATAATCACACTACAGAGACAAAATGGGATTGAGAGGCTGCCACCACCCCAGTGGTGATGGAGGGGTTGGTTTGTTCATTGAACTTTGCAGCATTGAGTAGCTCTCCCTGGTCCCTTCCTTTGGCATGAAATCTGTGGTAAGCTCCAGTGAAATGGAAAATGCAGGTCACCATTATTTCTACTCATACATCAAGTGGTTTCTAGTACTTTCTGATTTCTTAAACTGCATTAAAAGAAAAGGCCCTGGTTGGCTGATACAACTGCACCAAACTCCTGTGTCCTCAACACTCGGGGTTCAGTCTGACATAGAATCATAGAACGGGTTGGGTTGGAAGGGACTTCAAAGATCATCCAGTTCCAACCCCCCTGCCATGGCAGGGACACCTCCCACTAGACCAGGCTGCCCAGAACCTCATCCAAGCTGGCCTTGGACACCTCCAGGGATGGAGCACTCACAGCCCCCCCTGGGCAACCTGGGCCAAGGTCTCGCCACCCTCTGAGTAAAGAATTTCCTTCTAATTTCCAGTCTAAATCTCCCCTCTTCCAGTATCAACCCATTACCCCTCATCCTGTCACTCCAGGCCTTTGTGAAAAGTCTCTCCCCAGCTTTCTTGTAGCCCCTTCAGATACTGATACATCTCCATTTCCAGCCACTCTCAGACAAAACACCTAGCTGACACTGCTAGAAGTATTTTCATCACTTCTTTTCACTCCAAGACCTTGCCATCTGGACCTCTGGGCCATCCTGGTGGCCTGGTCACCCTGATCCAATTTCCCCTAATCCCCTCAGCTCTTCTGCACTTCTTCCCTCTGCACTTCACCCGGGCAGGCAGCCCCAGCTCAGCTCACATCCCTTAATCCCTGGCACTAACCACACAAACCAGATGAACCGAGGCCAATTCTGACCAGCTGAGATTCCCAATCTGTCCTTGGGATTGTGCAGAGAGCAGAAAGCTTTCCCTTACACATATGGTTTTTAATAGGATTCACACAGTTTTTGACCCCTCTGAGTGTTCTGGGCTGTCTGAGCCACACGAGCAGCCTCGCTGGCAGCTGGTGGGAGGATGATTTGTCCCATCACACCCTCAGTACATGGAGGACATGCAGATGTTTCACCTTCTACCAGAGCACAGAGGAGGAGAAGAGTGAGGCTTTCCCAGCTCTGCTCTCACTGCCTGATGCTGCAATTTAATGGCCAATTTAAAAGGCACTTTAATGATAAGAGGCTTTATTTGGGGGAGGATGGATGGGGGCAGGGGTTGTCTTTGACAATTAAACCTTCCTACCTTTAAGGAAGGCTAGGGAAGTTAAATTAATAAATTTAATTAATAAAGTTATTTATTAATTAAAGTGGGAGTTCCCTATAGCTCAGGGCAGATGGACAAACCCACAACAAAGAAGTGCCTCAACAGGGTCACATAGACAGCAGAGCATCCATGGGCTGCTTTGTCTTTCTGGAGTAAGGGAAGGTCAAAGACACCTCTAGGTCTGTTATTTTAGAAGGAACATCTACTTCAGGTGCTCAGGAGCTTCATATCCAAAGCATTACAAAAAATCAAGTCTTCTACAGTCCTCTCTCAAGCACACTGAGGACTCACGCTCGTTTTTCCTCTCTCTTTTTTGACAATCTCTGAAATTTCAGCATGAACCAGGTAGGTAACAGTGACACTGCTGTTAGGAGATTTGAGTAGACAGTTCTAGTCCTGTACTTGAACTAGCAGAGGCAGAAGATATTATTTGCGATATTATTTGTGTTGCTGTGACAGCACCAAGTCCCCCAGTTTCACTGGTAAATATATACCTCTTTTGTTTCCATCTCAATGGCCCCATTAAGATTTAAACTTAACAATTTATTTATAGTTGAAGTTCATTTATTGTATTAATGACTAAGACAGAAGGAAGCATCTAAGCATCTCAGATGGAAAATTAAGAGCTGTATTGTGATCTGCATTCTAAAAAAAAGCTGCTTTTTCTACCTCAGCTTGAAGACTCAACACCTCGAAGAGGCAGCTCCCTGGAAACCCCATTCAACTCCACTTACTTTTATTTGCTGCTGATGAATAACTAATTCCATGTCAGCACACACAAGGAACAAGGGAGCATCTCACAATTATAAATCTTATCACAATGGATCAGAGTCCAACAACAACAGTTTCTGCTGGTTCATTTGAAAGGATTCCAGTGCAAAGTTTTCCATCTCCATGAAATGCAATGTACTGACACCAGCCAATGACCCCAAAATCACCATTAAGACAAGAGAAGCTAAGGTGGAAGAAAGTTCTACAGAAATTTAAAATAAAAGCTTCCTAGACAAATAAAAATAACCCCAAACAAGCACATTTTACCACCCTGGGGCAAAATTTGCAGCATTTCTCTCCCAAATGCTTTCTCAAGGTTCAGTGTCCTGCAGCACAACTTTTGAGGTAAAGGATATTTGACTAAAACATCCAGGAAGGACTAATTAACTCTCTACTTTCATTAGTGAAAAATAATACCAGAGTGATCTTGAACAGGACTGATCTTGAACAATTAATGTTAATTGCTTATGCTTGTATGAAAGACCTTGACCAACAATTTACAGTAATGGTTTATCTTCCCTTTAGGAGAAGAAAATGAGCAGCCCTCTCTAGGCTCATGGGATGTGGGAGGTTGTTAAATCTGATTTAGTTAACTATTTAAGAGCCAATTAAGAGTACCTATGAAGGGGGAAAGAAAAAAACACACTTGATTATAATGGCAATGCAGACAGATGTGGCCAGAAATCACTCAATTTCTTTCTGAATATTTTAAAATAACTCCTTTTTAATGCCTTAACAAGGTTTGCAAAACAAGCAACGTCAGTTAAAGGAAGAGCTCCTGCAAAACAGGTAAAAGAAAGATCTTCAACTATTAGAGTTTTTCTCAGCCAAGGTAAAGAAAACCAGTTCCTACATTAAAATAAAAGTAGTAGGATGTTTTATTTTGTGTACAGCACACCTAAGAACTGGCTGGTGTGAGTTACAGCTCAGGGAGCTACAGCAACTGCATCAACTTGGCATGTTCCATGTATACAAAGGCTGATTTTAAATTATGTTCTACTTTAACAAAAGAAAATTGAAGCTGAGATTGGATTGGAAGGATCTTGGCAAATTCATGGCTAGTTTTAAAGCAGAAAAATCTTCTAAATTGAGACTGCTCATGGTAAAAATCATGCTATTAACTGAACTCTGGTTTAAAACAGGCAATGGAGCCTTTTAGGATCTTTTCCAATTGCAGTAGAGAGGAAAAAATGCTTCACAAATCCTAGAATCATTTAGGTTGGAAAAGACCTCTAAGATCATCAAGTCCATCCCAGCATCTCCCTGACCCCCAGACCATGTCTCCAAGCACCACATCTACTCCTCCGTTGAACCCCTCCAGGGATGGGGACTCCAGCACCTCCCTGGGCAGCCTGGGCCAGTCCCTGACCACTCTGCCAGTAAAGAACTTCTTCCTAATGTCCAACCTAAACCTCTCCTGGGGCAACTTGAGGCCATCACCTCTTGCCCTGTCATTAGTTAGTTGAAGAATTTTTCCTGGGCTCTGTACTGGAGCAGCTGGATGTGCTGCACTCCAACCACTGGTCACTCCTGGAAAATGAGCCCCCAGCCCCAGAAGCTGTCTCCTCTTCTGACACTGCCACACTCTGAAAAAGTCAGCCCCTCTCATCAGGCATCTGAAACACCATCTGTCTGCGTTGAGAATCCACTTCTAAAACTTGCTGAGCCTTATGATGTGTGTCCCTTGCTAAAAGTAAAAAAGGCTGCATGGAAGATGATGAATTGGACAATATGTTTGCTTTAAAGCCTCAGACTGCTCCCAGAGAACATGGAAATGCCAGGTAATTATTCCACACCTCCGGAATTCTTGATCAGATCTTTCCCATTTTAATTCCTTGCACAAGAAGGTGTTAACTACTCTGATCCACAGGATCAGAAAAAACCCCAAACTTGCTAAAAAGATATAAAATAATGTATTTTACCATTTAAACCATATAATATATCTTATGCCTTTGTATATTCCTTGTCATGGGCTGCCTGATAACAGAACTGAAAAGATATTTAAAAGTCTAACATCAGGTTTAAGGAAAGCTCTATTAAACTGGGAATTGCCCATCTAGGTGAGGTTCTTGATCCCTCCTGTCCCCAGTGCTGCCAGAAACAGCCTGGCTGGGAGGGCCCAGGAGCTGCTACACTGAGCACTCCAGAAGAATTACACCCAGCCCTTCAATATTTCAGAGCACCTAATCACTGCTGCTCTTTGAGCTCTAAATTTCCTCATTGTACATGTCATTTTCCAAAGCTTCCTTTGATCTCTTGTTCTTCATGTTCTTTAAGTTTTAAAGAGCTATCTATAATCTAAAACCAAGGTATTGATTCCTGCCCAGTGCTCAGTGGAGATTTGGCAGAATTGAGGCACTGAAGTTTATTTTATGGGCCATTAATAGAGTGACAAATCTGCTGGTACAAATCCTACCCTCAGGAAGACCTGATCCTAAGAATAAAAGCACATAGTCCCCATGGTAATGTCACCTACAAGGCTTGACCTGTTCTCAGTTGACACAAGAGTGGATATGTAGGGAGGAAGCTGAAGAATTTTGCAGAGGAAAATTGCCAATAAAAATAAACCATCATTCTCAAATAAATTACCATCTTCCAGGAAAAATTTCTCTGTGGGAAGCTCTGGATAGAGGAGAACACTTTGAGGCAGGAATTCAAGTAGTTAAACATCACATCTCTCCAAGCACCATCTCCTTAAGATCTCTCTGGTGCACGAACTTTACTGCAACATATTGATTCCATCTCTCATTAGAGGAATGTTATTACCAGCCACCAAAGTATGCTTCAAAAACATCCTCCAAAACAGAGGATTACCCTAAAGAGGAAAAAGAGAGAATTAGGTATTAAAATGCAAATTTGTTTTAATGCTACATCAAAGTTACTTGGTAATAAAGCCAAGGGATTAGCCTGCTTTATGAATGCAAGTGATTCTGCAGCTTTTTCCTCTCTTTAACCAACATTTCCTCTACACTCCCAAATGGTTCATGACAGGCCACCTACTTTGTCTGAAGACCCAGATTTAGCCAAAAGTGTCTCAATTTTCATTTTAATAGTAACAAAATGCAGCCCTTCATGTCTTCAATTAGCTCATCAGACTCCTTGATTTTTCTACTCTCTTCCAGCTTACCCCTCATCCTATCATCACATCCTGACACAGGCCAGATCTGGTGCTACTTAAAACCAGCAAGAACCTTCCCAATGACTTCCTGAACATTGGATTGAGCCCTGGACCACTGCAGTTCAGCAACACCTGCCTACTTCTGCAGACCTCTTCCTCCTGTCACAAAGAAACAACTTTTAGCCCATGCCAAGGGAAGATAATTTGAGTCCCAAACCCAAAAACTCACACAGAAAGGAGCTGGGATTTTAACTGGCATCTTGCAGAGGAGGCTTCCACCTTGGCACATCTCACTGCAGGCCACCCACTGACACAGTCCTACCCCCAAGGTTTAAGGAACCAAAACCCAACCAGAGCCTTTCCAGATGATTTAATTCTTTTTTCTTTCCTCCCAAGTACCTACATGGTGCAGATAACTATCTCAGATGCATACTCTTCAAATCCATAACCTGTTCCTCTGAAGAAGTCAAGTCATACTTGGCTACTTGACTCTAGTAGAGTTTAGTAGATACTTGACTGCAGGAAACAAGAACAAATGAAAGAGAACTCCTCAAGGTCTGTGAGACTTCATTCATTTCCAGCCATTCTTGAAACATAAAACCCAGAGAGAATTCTCATCCCAGTCTGCTGACACCACTTCTGAAACAAAACACTCTCCACTGTTTGCTGAGATAAGGTAAAGGAAACTGGCTGCTGGTAATTGGATTAACTTTGTTCCTATAAAAGCAACCTCCATGAAATGTGTGAAAAATGGCTTTACAAGCATCAACAACAAACCTTTTCTGATTTTCCCTGTTCACCAGAGCTACATTCACAGGCTGTAAACAAATTACAAAATAGTCCTTCCACTCCAAGCCATTTTGTGGCCATCTAACATCCCATCCTTTTCCACTTCATAGAATCACACAACATCTGAGGCTGGCAGGGACTTCAGGTGGTCATCTGATCCAACCTCCTGTTCAAAGCCAGGCTAACCAGCTATTTCCAGTCCTTTGCTTCCTGAATAGTAATAACTGCCTTTTTCTAGCCCCTTTTCTTCTGCTGAGCTGCAGTCAACTGCAGCGTCGGTCTAAAGCCTCATGCACAGAGAGCACATAAATTGGGGGGGAAAAGGAGTACTCAGTAGCTGGTAAAGCAACTCCACTGAGCTAATTTACCAGGGAAAACCATTATACTGTGCCATTTGTGCACTGGTAGAGCTCTTCAGCAATCAGCAGTCAATCCTACCCTGCTTTTTTAATGTCAAAGTGACTTTGAGTTAACAGCACTAATGATTCCTATGGTGAATACCAGCATTTGAGCTATTCAGGGGAACAGTGGAAGGAGAAAAATCTTTCTAAAATCTAAGAATCAGTCTCTATCTTGCCTCCTTCCTCAATGAGATTCATTCCAGAAGTGATTCTTGGGGCCCACAGGGCATACTTTGAGACACACTCTGGCAAGGAGCTAAATTTTCACCCCAGGCTAATGACAGAGCGTGACTGACACGTCAGAAGTACTTTTACACTAACTACACAAGACTTATTTTAGGAGTTTACCCACTCTCTGAAGTGACATCTTCTTAGGGAAAGGAAAAAAAATGAAAGAATCATTTCCCACAGAGCTCCAGTAGGCACCATAAAATGCTAATTTAGGGTAACCTTTCTACAAGTGCTTTAATGACCCATCAGTCTGAACAAAGTCTTCCAGGATCTTAAACACTCATTTCTTTGGCCCGTAGTTGATCTTCAACCAATAGTTTTACTTTAATCTATGAGGTCTATATGACTCTCCTCTCCATTGAATCATACATTGCTCTTTGTTAAATATTTATGTAAACCCAAGCCCCAAGCCCCTGCCTGCCTCAGTTCTGCATCTGTAAGCAAGCTGGAATAATATTTCCAGCACAAAGGAACGTACATATTCATCTTGAACATATTTGTGTATAACCTTAGCAAAGCAAAATAAATACATGAAATACAGGCAATGCAAATGTAGGGGGGAAAAAAGCTGAGCAAGACATTTCTGCTTTGCTTCTAGGTAGAAAACAGTGCAGACATTTTTGGTCCAAACACATCATTCTGTTCCAACACATTACTTTATTCAATTTGATGAAAATTGAATGACCAGAACATAATTAATGGTTGAAACTCTTGCTGTTTAACAAATTGAAATACTTTGAATACTAACTAGCCATATGTAAAGCTCATCAATATTAATGAAGCTTTCCGAAATGTATCATTTATTCTTCACGGAGAGAATAGATATTAAGTGGAAATAAGTCTTGAAATTTAGGGTTTTCAGAGGCTCAGAACAATTCCCAATGGCAGCCAAGAGATTTAGAAGCCTGTTGCCTTTTAAAACCATGAATTTCCTGAAAATCCCAGTCACTTACCCACCCTGTGAATGCCTGAACAACCTTTCAGTGGCCTGAGAATCCTGTTTGCAATAAGACACAACATGTGAGATCTCAAAAAGCCCAGAAAAGCTGAGAAGGGAAAGTCAGATTCTCAAAACAGATTGTGGGATATGCTGACATAAAAGCAGGTAGAGTTAAAACATCTTAAACCCCAGTGCAGAACTAGTCACAGAGCTATTTGTTGGATTCATAGCCCTAAGCTTCCTTATAGGGGGGAATTAAACCATGTGAAAAATGAGCCATGCTTTGATTTTAATAATATGCTGCTGGATGTCCTTGGCCCACAGGTTTACAGAACTACAAAATCCTAGTTTGCAACACGAAATCAACGGCCAATAAGGAGAAGTGTGAGAAGAGGCTGAGGATGTGCAAGAACAGAGCCACACTGAAAGAATCATCAAAATAAGAAGTATAATGCCCCACCACAATATCCCAACCAGCCTGGTTGGATACATAGGGAAAACCACAATGAAGCTGCTTTTTTTGTAACAAACTACCTGGCATTCTGAAAAAATGAAGCAGAAATTCAGCAGCCCTTGACACAGAATCATAGAATTGTCAGGGTTGGAATGACATGGGATTTTGCCTGACGAAACGAGCTCCTCATTAAGAGCACACCACTCATCTGCATGTCTTCAGGTGCAGCCCTTGAAGGCTGGTGCAGGACATCATGTTATTGGCAGAGATAGGGTGTCACCATCACTATTTTATTTATTCAACCAAAATAGAAGGTATCTAACATTGTGTCAATTACTTCAGCCACAACTTCAGACTATTTCAGACTTTTCTAACATCTACGAACACAATTTTGGCACTAACCAATCGCCAGTGGAAAGTCTGTTGTTGTTGTCCTTTTTACTTTTAATATCTTTCTCAACGGTTTATTAGATGAAATTTAAGAAGGGCAAGAGAAACATGAGTCATTAAATCACCTCAAGGTGCTTCCTGTTTATGAGGCAATAACCATTTTCTTGGGCTAATAAATTCAAGGCCCGCAGCCGAACATTTATTAGCCCAAGATACAGTTATTGTTAAGTTAATTGGAAGCACCCTGAAGTTGTTATCATAATGAAACTTCTAATGATTAAATATTTGGGAGAAATCATCTGGTTTAAAGCATGGGGGTTTTTAAAGAGAACCAGAGGAGTTTGGACAACACTAGTGCTCTTGGGGAGTGCCAGCACCAAAGCAAAGGGGGTTTATCTGACTTGTTCTGAGACCAGTAACACACACGGACATGGTTTTTACAACTGAAAAAACCACAACTCCCACAAAGCCCCCAGCTCAGAGCCAAACTGGAAACCACTGAAGACCAGTGAGTACCATCCTTTACATGGAAATTGGTGCATGATGGCAAAAGTGCCTCTACCTGTGGTGTGAGCTCTGCCTGAGAGTGTTTCCAGCCATGGACAGCAACACACCAAGCACAGGAGAAGCTGCAGCAACCACTGAGCTGTATCCAAACAGGGAGCCCAATATCAGATTGATCTCGGAGCCTCCAAAGGCAACAAGGGATTGAAATTTAGCTCAATAAAAGTCAATGAAAAAAAATTCTTATTGATTGCAGCATGAATTTCAAGGAGTAACTCGTATTTTATTGGCAGGATGGAGGTTTGGCAATGACAGCCCAGGGGCAAGAGGATCCCTAGTGCAGGTAGATGCAAGCAGACCAATTTATAATGCAATAACAGAGGTCTGCTGAAAATTTAACAGTCATCTTGTGTTCCTATGAATCCCTCACCCTGGGGAGGCATCTCCCCACACTAGCTGAATGGAGAGCAATGAATATTAAAACCAGGGTAAATAAGAGGAACTCACCCTTTGGTATGAGGGTTTGGCTTGATAATTAGTGTGCTAAGTACAAAGAATAAGTTTTTAATTGGTGGTGGCCTGGGGGAGGTAAGCAAAGGGTAAGTCACTACCTCAGCAGCAGGGAAAGGATTTTAGGAGCTGTCAGTGGGAACACCAAGCCCAGGAACAGGGAGCAGGGACACTATCCATAGGGAAAGTTTTGGAAACTGCAGTAATTCCAAGCCATACAGCTATGGACAAATATTTGTCCATAAATACTGTTCCCACTGCCTTTAAAGCCAAGGCCACTCTTCCCATTGACTCCAATAAGCACTGGATGTGATATAAAGTGATCTGGCTAAAAGGCATGTAAATGCAGCTGTCGTTTTGGAAAGCACTAATCCATCTGATTTGCCATTTGGACAGCTCAAATTAATTTGCCTTGCTGCTCTACCCTTGCAAAGGCCACACACTCCACTGTATCTATTCCTGACATCACAGCAAAGCAATAATTGCAACAGTTCTAGAATCATAGAATCATTTTGGTTTTAGCAGTTCTTATTAAGAGATGCATATATAAATACAGTTGAAAGCTTCTAGCAATGTGTGAATCTCAAAATATTATTTCTTTTAAACTTCATCTATTTCATTTCATAATCTAACGCATACACAGAAGCATATTTGAAATTATTCTACATATCAAGCTTTCAGTTTTCCCTCAGAATTTTTGGGGGCTATTTCTCCTATACAGCCACGTTTAAGAAAACCTTATCATTGATTCACACTTGCCCAACAATGAAATATTTAATTAAGTTCTGACCCTGTGAAATCAAACGTGTATTCAGTAGCTGTTTTTTCCTGTGGAAATAGAATTGAGACTTCTTTTGGTATGAAACGTTTGTAGGTTCAGTGAGCTAGAGACTAAACCAGTGCCCTCTTGTTCAGTACAGCAGGATCAGGTGGTATTTGTGCAGGACAGGCTCAGGTTCTCATTAAGGCTTTGTCTGAACAAGCAAAGCAGTAGAATATATGAACAAGGAGGGTGATGAGAGCAGGTCCCACTGCTGGGGGGCTGCAGCTGACAGGAGCTCCCCCCACAGCTCTGCCCAGGTCTCTCTGCAGCTCCCCACCCCAGGCACACAAGGTCTGGGGGCTGGAGAACACCCCAAATTAAGGCTGCATTTGAAAAAAATCTTATAATAATAGTAACAGCTTCTGATAGGGGATTACTTAGCACAGTCAGCTTCTTGTATGTGAACCAGGAAACCAGATCTACATCTTCAATGCATTTTTTTTCTCTTGAAAATATCAGAAAGCAGCTTAACCTTCAAAATACCGCTTGGCTCACAGGAAAAAAAAAACTCAGTTTTTTCAGAAAGTGGTAATTAATTTTCTACAGAGGCTGAAATCACTCTGCCTAAAGCAAAATCGTTCTGACATTATTAAATGTCACAGTGCAGTTAAAGCACAATTATAAACTAATTCACAGAATAAATCTCATTAGTTTCCTGAGGCCTTATGAATAAACTGAAAGGAGAACGTTCCCATATTTGACTTTCATCTTGGCTTTCCTGAGCAGATACACAATCAAAAAGCATAACATTTTAATAATTACACATGATTAAAAACAGATATTTGGGGGAAAGAGCTACATCAACCCAACTGCTGCCTATGTGTGTATGGAGCAATGGGAAAGTGCTCCACCTTTACCCAGTATTATCAAATTACAGCTGTAGGTGCACTTGAGTGTTTCTCAGCTTACATGTTTCCTCAGACAGGTGTCAGCTCTGGTCCAGAAGCTTAAAAACTGACTTGATTCACTGCTGGAATCCAGGGAAACAAGCTTCAATTCTCATCAACAGCTTAGAAAACAAATACACTTGAAGCAAACAGTGAGTGCAAAAAAAAAGAGGAATAGAAAAAGTATTTCATAGGTTAACTTCAAATAAGATCTTTCAGTATTTGGAAATCTCGGTGTTTGTTTTCTGGTTTCAGGGGTTTTTTGGTGTTGGGTTTATTCTTGTTTGTTTGTTTAAATAAATTGTAGTGAACTCAAAAAATGGTGAAGCTTTGCTGTTCACAGCTCTCTTACCATTTCTTTGAATTTATCTGTCTTGCCCCACATGTATGCAACAGAGCAAGAGGCCTAAGAAAGATGGTCTGACACGTTCATAGAGTCACAGAATGGTTTGGGTTGGAAAAGACCTCAAAGATCATCCAGTTCCAATCCCCCTACCAGGGCAGGGACACCTCCCACTAGAGCAGGTTGCTCAAGGCCCCGTCCAGCCTGGCCTTGAACACCTCCAGGGATGGAGCATCCACAGCCCCCCTGGGCAACCTGGGCCAGGCTCTCACCACCCTCAGAGTAAAGAATTACCTCCTAATTTCTAATCTAAATCTCCCCTCTTCCAGTTTGAACCCATCACTCCTCGTCCTATCACTACAAGCCCTTGTAAGAAGTTCCTCCCCAGCTTTCTTGTAGGACCCCTTAGATACTGGAAGGCCACAGATACTGGATACATTCGTTATTTCTATTTCCTTGCTTTTGCTCTGTGCTTTCATCTCTACTCTATAGCATTGAGGTCAAAGCTTTCCATGGGGACAGGTGCTGGGCTGAATCCAGACTGTTATCTATTTAATAGAGAAATTAAATTCTGCTGGAAAATGAGGCTGACTGAAAGTGGCCACTGTAGGCAACAACTTGCCCTGCTGAGTCGAGGACAAGGGATTTATTCTCCTCAAGCCTTTCAGAGTCACTTGTGTAAAGCACTCTTCTGAGCTAACAAACACAATGAAAACAATTTATTGGAAAATTCTCAAATTGTAAAGACATACAATGTCCCTGTTGGGTTCTATTTCAAAGGACTAATTTCCTCCTCCTCTCCAGCAGATTCACCCACGTTGCCTTCTCTCTTTGTTTGAATAGGGATGAACCTTCTGGGCCTGGGAATTTGGCTTTGATTCAATTACTGCTCAAGGCTAAGCAGCTTATCCCCAGCTTAGCTGCAGCACTGATCCAGCTGGCCCACAAAGCCCAGGTGACAAGCAAAGTTTAGAGCAGAAAGTAGGGATCCAAAATTCGGTTGAGGCCACAAAGGCCTGTGGGGAATGGTGAGAAGAATCACAGAATGTCAGGGGTTGGAAGGGACCTCAAAAGATCATCTGGTCCAACCCCCCCTGCCAGAGCAGGATCACCCAGAGCAGGTCACACAAGGACTATTCTGTGGGCTAACACTGCAATGGGGGTCAGAAGATGGGATTTGGGGTCCTGGTTGTATTACAGACTGCACAGAGAAATGACTCAAAACTGTTCTGCACTTCCACTGTGCCTAAACAACTTGGGGTGTAACCCAAAGACCCTACTCAGTATTTTCTTACAAAGATATTCCTAGAGAGCTTCCACTGATACCTGTATGAGTGTTACAAATATGGGACCCACCTATGAAAGTAGATAAAAATTAATTTCTTCTAAATGCAGTCCATATCAAAATGCAAACACAGACCTGCCAGATATTCAGAATGCCTCATAACCACAGATCAAATATTGGATTTCAGTGCAACAGTGACTATTTACAGCAGTGTAGAACCTGCCTGATCCCATAACAGTAACCACAGAGTTTACATTTCTAATGGTGGAGTGATCATGAACAACCAGCACCTGACAACATCATCCAAAACAAAGAGGAGGTGGAAGAGTTCAGTAAAAAAAGACTATAGAAAAGACTGACAGACTGCAGTCAAGAGCATTAACCAAGCATTCTGTTAAATGGAAGGGTAACACTTCATTTTGCACCATCTTTACAGTGCTATTTATATCAGAATCAAACTCAAAGTTTTCCCACTTCTGGGAGTTTTGTGTGTGTGTTTTTTCCCCTCACATTGCTGTGATCAAGCTAAAAACATCATGTAATGGGAAATGATTGCAACATTTACTTAACTCATTGGATGTAAGAGGGAGGAGAAATAGAACCCAATCTTATTTACATTGAGACTACAGTCTCCTGTGACATCCTACTTGCCAGCTTTTTTTTTCCCCAGTATCCTAATGCATGGATAATTTTGGGAATAGACAACTTACCCTAAAGATTTAAAACCTTCTTGGTTTTTCCTCCTAAACAAATTCATGCATTAGAGGAAGCAATAAAAAACAGAACACAATTTAGTGAGGACGTGAATATTTTCCTTTTTGCAAAGGAAAGAGACAAACAGATGCTCCAAGACAGAGAACCTGAACACAACCAGAACTGAAAATCTGAAATCTTTGCAACTTTAGAAACTCCCTAATCAAGTCAGCACCATCTTATGTGTCACTGGGTTTTTTAGGAGCTGAATGAAGTGCAGCAGGTGACTTGCTCATGTTACATTCACACTTACCCCCTGGGCCCAACCCATTTAAATGAGGAAGCTGCACATGATAAATTCAGCCAACAGCAGATGCTGAGGGAGGTGATTCCCAGGCCAGGCAGATCTGATGCAGGAGCCTATTAAACAAGGCTGACTACATTAATGCCTGATATCAGATGAGGTAAATTTAATTTTAGGGCTTGTCTGGGACAACCACTTTCAGTGATTTGAGAAATTGGTTGTGATTCAGCCCCTGCAGCATTTGTTTTCTGGATGAAGCTGCAGCTCCAGCTTAACTCAGTGGGACTGGTGCAATCATCTTGAAGTAGGTGGATGCATCTTATGAATCAAAACCTGTTTGAACAATACTAACAAAATAGGAGAAATGCACTTGGCAGCAGAGTGAAATCACAGAAAGTTGCTAAAACAAGGGGGAAGCTGCATTTGTTTGTATTTGGTTCCTGCTGTGGTAATTATCTCTGCAGATAAGTCTCAGGGAAGGAGTCACCCAGAGCTCTAACACATTATTCAGCAAGTGTCACTTTGTAAGAGGGGAACAAGTGTTTATTAGAGATATAAGTAGACTTTTTACAACCAAACTGTAACAAAGTGGGCTAGTTGGATGTTTGCAGGAGGAATACTAATTTCCCTGCTGTCTCTGGGAAAATCTGCTGGTTTCATGAAGCCTTTTCTCAACCAATAAATCCTGTGCCAGCAAGAGGCCCGGTAAAGATGCAAAGATCTTAGGAACTCATCCTAATCCTTTGTAATCCCTTTAGAAGTGTGACCTGCTTACAAGGATGTGCAGCTCTGGTGTTCTGCAAAAATATTCCCAGTCCTTCTAGATGGAAGGACCCAAGGGCTTGGGTTCTTTTCTACGCAGCTGAGAAAAAAGGCAGCGAGTCCCAGACTTGAGGGAGTTTCCAGAGATGAGGGAATGCAGGGACTCAGTTTGATTCCCAGACTTGAGAGTTGTGCTGCAGCAGGTGCAGCAGTTGGAGAGCACAGCAACACAGCTGCCAGAGGGGCTCTTGCCTCAAACCCAGGAGAACTTACACCTTTTACAACTCAAATGAGGCCACTCCAGCAGCTGCAAGAGGGAGGCAGTTGGCAAGGCAGGGCTCTCTCCACTGGGGAGCTGTGCTAAGCCTGCTGTCATTTCAGATCTGAAATTTAACCAACAATTTCTATCCTCTGTTGAGGCGACTTGGGGTTTTCTGTGCTTCCTACTCCAAAAGACAACTGGGAGGATATGGCAAAGGTTAACATAGAATGGTTTGAGTTGGAAGGGACCTCAAAAATCATCCAGTTCCAACCCCCCTGCCATGGCAGGGACACCTCCCACTAGACCAGGTTGCTCAAGGCCCATCCAACCTGACCTTGAACACCTCCAGGGATGGAGCATCCACAACATTTCAAAGAATTAGACCAAATCTTGCAAAAGTTTCCTTGTGCTTTAAGGATTACAACCCAGCTCTCCAGAAAGGAGCCACAATCAACACAACTAGATCTTTCCTCCTACCAACCACCCCCCAGACACTTTCATCCTACCACATAAACTATCTCTAACCACTCAGGAGTCACCTGTGTATAAAGCTTGCACTTTGTTAACAATACTGCATTAATAAAGGCAAGAAACCATCACTACAAAGATCATTCCTACTGGTTGGTTTGTGCATGGAAAGGAAAGATACAGGAATATGTACAGGTTGGCCTAATGATTAGTAAATATTAGTATTTTCACTCACATAAATGTTTCAGAAATTTATGCCAGACAAAACAAAAACAGAGAGACAATAACCACTTTCTTTTAACCTAAAAGCACACAAAGTAACCAAGAACCTGGGAAATAAACCAGCCTGAACAAAGGATTCTCAGTGTGCCAGGGAAAAGAAAAACTTTCCTTGAGCTGCAAAGTTTTCAGAAAAATGTGTTTAATCATAGAATCATAGAATTATTAGGTTGGAAAAGACATCTACGGATCATCAAGTCCAACCTTTGTCCAACATCTCCCTGACTCCTAGGTCTTGAAGTTTAAACTCCAGTCCAACTTTCAGAAAAGTGGTTTTTTTCCTCCTATAGATTTAAAGTCTGATGGGGAATCACTGAATTGACTTTCTGATCCATGAAGAGAAGAGGGGGGAACAAGATAACCCTTCACCAGCAGACGAAGGCCAATGGCAAGTGCAGGGGTAATTAATTTATCTTGAAAGTCAACACAGATTCATGCTCTGGGAGAATTGCATAATTAACACTGCAAGGGGAGCTGCACCGAGCAACACTATCGATGAACCTGTCCTGCAGGTAGAAATTGAGATTCAGAGCTGACAGGTGATGTGGATCAGCACAGCTCCATGGCTGGAGCCCTCTGGCATCAACTGAGCATCCAGCCCCAGAACCACGGCAGGCAGGGAGCTCTGGAAGCAGGTTGGTTGTAGCAGCACCTCAACAATCAGACAAGACTTTCTCTCCTGCAAATTTATTCCAGCCATTCCCTGAACTCAAGTCAGCTAGCCCCAGAAAATCATCAGCACCAGCTATAGTCTGAGCACACACACATCTGTACTGATGCCATTTTTCAAGGATGCTTTGATTAAAAATCCCAGGCTGGCCTAGAGGCTTCCCCAGCACTTGGGAATGCAGGTCTGCTCCCTCCTTGCCACACACAAATGTTATTCTTAAACTGTTTATCTCCAAGCAGCTTTTACCTGTTGTTGGCAGAAGTGAGTTCCCAAGTTCTTCACTGAGTGAGGTGCACATTGTCTGCTTGATTGCTCTCCTCCAGATCAGTCCTTGAGGTGCTTGAGCGTGTCCTTGAGTCTCCTGAAGTCACTGGGAAACAAGGAGATACAGAAAGTCAGTGATATTTGTCTTTCTCTCCACTGTCTCTAGCTCAGACAACATTCCAAGAGGAAAGGTGCTGTTGGTACCAAGAGGTTGGGAGCACATTGGTCCAACCAGGTGAGGAAAGCCAGCATTTCTGTATGCTTTAAACCTGGCTTTGTAGAAAATCAAGAAGCTGTTGGCTCCAGTACAGTTCAATTCAGCATTTTACACAGGAAAAAAGAAAAAGCCAAACCAAAAAAAAACCTTCAGAGCTTTCAAAACATGCTCTTTTGTTATCTCAAACAACCTTAGCAGGAGCCAAGGATCCGCAGCACACACCAGACAGATGTGCATTTCAGCACCGAGCAGATTGCACGTTTTCAAGCTGCTGGTTTCCATCTGATTTAATATTCAGATTCTTTGGCATAGAGCAGCAAGCTGAAAATGAAGGCCTTCCAGAAACTCAACTTTTCAAGTCATCATACAATTGTTCATGTGCAACTAAACAGCAAAAGCATATGGGGGTGTCAGAGCAGTGCTCTGCCAGGCAGCCCTCCCTCCCTTTACATT
The DNA here is from genome assembly GCA_013401335.1 of Brachypteracias leptosomus. Classification (NCBI taxonomy): domain Eukaryota; kingdom Metazoa; phylum Chordata; class Aves; order Coraciiformes; family Brachypteraciidae; genus Brachypteracias; species Brachypteracias leptosomus. The sequence continues at coordinate 609,027 of VYZX01000802.1, forward strand.
CCTCAGAGGCAACTGGAAAACAGTTGGAAATATAGGTTTGGAAAGAGGCAACAAAGCCAAGGTTTACGTCCCGTTGGTTCTGAGTGCTAGGAAGGAAGCTCATGTTCCAGGGAAGGGCTGCTCTGAACTTTGTACAGCTGTGAGCAGAGCTGCTCTGCTCAGAGCCAGGAAGAAATTCCTCCCGCTTCAATTCCTCTAATTACACAAGCCCCAAGTTGGAGGCAGAATTTAAAGGTTACCCCAAACGCAGCCATATGTAAGTCAAAACGTACCATGCACATGTATGATGGTACCAGCTTTATTCAGGGTGACATTTTTCACTCCACTCTAGTAATTAGATGAAGTTGGGGGATCCAGCTGTCTCGGGCAATGCCAAGTCCTCCCTCAGCTGTCACTTACAGAAGGCACTCCTCCATATCTCCCACGTGGGCCTTCATGCTTGTAAGCTGAATAAATAATGCTCCTAAACTTACTTTCAGCCACCAAGTGATTTGAAAATTATCACTCTGATCATGCAAAGTCTGATTCTAAGGAGCTGTCAAGATTTCGAAGCTGGCACTGAAAGGAAGGTCATTAGCGGGGGCAAGGAAATAGAAAGCTGAGGAACAGATCTTCATGCTGCCAGGAAGAGGAGAAAAATCCCTGGAAAAAGCCCCAGCCCTGGACATTTTGAAGGCCAGGCCGGATGGGACTCTGAGTAACTCATCTAGTTGGAGGTGTCCCTGCCCATGGCAGGGGGGTTGGAACTAGATGATCTTTAAGGTCCCTTCCAACCCTGACAATTCTATGATTCTATGAAAAATCAGGCATTATCCCCCCTGTTTTCCCCCATGCTATGAAATGCTGCTTTGATTCCTTCCAGAAGGTTTTGTCAACACACTAAGGCTTTGAGAGGATGCAAAGGGAAAGATCTAAAGGTATGAGGTGCACCTGCTTTTAGCCCACAAGTTAATATTTACACTGATAAAATCCTATCTCTGTATTTACAAGTAGAAAAAGAAGTTCCCTGGAGAGAAAGTGCTCTCTAAACAAAGTGAAAAGGTCAGGAAACCCTGACATTGAACAATAATGTTCCACCTTACACTAGGCAGAGCCTCCCAAACAGCTCTATGAAGAGCAAAGCCAACAGTTCCCATCCTGGTGCATGGTAACTAAAGCCCTTCTCCTGAGAGCACACAGCAACCCCAGCATTGCATTATTTTGTGCAGCTGAACCCTGTGGATATAAAGAACTCAACACACAACCTTCAGAATCATATTACAGATAAATAAATCGCCTCTGACGTTCCCCATTCCTCTTGCTCTTCCAAAGAGAGGCTGAATGATGAATTTTCCCAGAGATGTTCAAGCTAATTTAACAGGAATAATCTGTTTATTATAATATATATAGCTCCAGCCCATCAATCACAGAGTGGCTGTGTGGCAGGGGCTGCTCCCTCGGGTACCATAATGGTTGAGCCACAGTGTGTGCTGCCTGCTGGGCTGGTTTGGACTGGGAGAGAGTTAATTTTCTTCCTAGTAGCTGGTATGGGGCTGTGTTTGGGGGTTGTGCTGGAATGTTGATGTTTCCTTTATTGCTGAGCAGAACTTACACAGAGTCAAAGCCCTTTCTGCTTCTCACATCACCATACACATAAATCAAATGCCAATTTAGGACCTAAATCATAAACTCAATCCTTTTTTTTTTTAACACTGCATAATCAGACTTGCAGTGTTTTCATCTTTATTACATGCAAGCTCCAGAGGATGGAAAACACACAAACAACTGTCCTCTGGAGTTCATGAAAGCTGAGGATCCAAACCCCAAACAGGCAAACATGAATGGATGCAGCTAAAAACAGCTAAAAAACTCAAAGAGGAGAGAGATCAAAAAAGGAACTGATCCAACCTACCCAGCCATATTTTAAGCATAATTTTTGCCTTGAACGAATGGGATGGATTGAAAAAAAACCAACCGAACAAAAAGGCTGTAGTATGATTATTGATTGTATTGATTATTGATTTTACTAGCATATGTAGACTGCAGTGGTACAGTGCAATGTGTGGCATGACCTTATTGCTCTCCACAGCTCCTTGAAAGGAGGTTGGAGAGGGGGGTGTTGGTCTCTTCTCCTGAGTAACTGGCAATAGGATGAGAGGAAATGGGCTCAAGTTGTGCCAGGGTAGGTTTAGTTGGGTATTAGGAAAAATTTCTTTACTGGCAGAGTGGTCAGGCACTGGCCCAGGCTGCCCAGGGAGGTGCTGGAGTCCCCATCTCTGGAGGGGTTCAACAGAGGAGTAGACGTGGCACTTCAGGACACGGTACTGTTGGGTTGGCGGTTGGACTCGATGATCTTAGAGGTCTTTTCCTATCTTAATGACTCTGATTCTATCAGAAAGGGTAAAATTAGACCAGTTTTTGTGAGGCCAAGTGTGCTGGAGGTGCTGGGAGGAGAAGCACAGAACTGGAGCACAGGACTGCAGAGAAATGTTCAAACATCACTGAGCTGTGCAGGCACACCCAGCACCACCACCTTCAATCTCCTCTTAAATGACACCATTTCACAACCAAGACTCTGCACAGTTCACCTTGTTTGTTAGTGGATAGTAAACTGGAATGGATAGTTAGAAAATAATTAGCAGGAGTGCTTTTCCAGTTAATTGGCAAGCCTTCTTTCCCTCTGCACAATGCCAGGTGCTATCTGAAGTGCTCATCTTCTCCAGCACTTCAATCAGCTGCTGTGCAGATGATCCACAGCCAGCTCCACAGCAAAGGCTATGGAGACACAGGAAGGAATAAAACCACAAATTATCCAGGCTGGACCAAGACCAGAGGCACATAAGGGGCTCTTAACTGCCTCTAAAAGATTCAAGGTAATCAGCCTGATTTTGATCTCGTCGGTGAACACGTTCAAATAAACTCACTACAGAGAGGAAGGAGCATCAGCAAAATAGAAATTGTAAATTGAAATTAAGAAAAGTTTCACTCCTAGGTAAAGTTTCTAGCTCTAAGTATGGAGCCCATGCTGTCAAATGCTTCCGAGTGATTAATTTTCACACTTCAGGAGATTACAGAAGGTTTTTTTCATAACATTCTTCACCGCCTTAAACCTTGTGAAATTATTTATAGCCATGAAAAGGGTATACATCATTTTTATTCTGATCTGATATTACACTGCAATGGCTTTCCACTCATTTGGGTAACTGTACAGAGCTTAGGACCCCTCAACTCTTCTTCCCATCAATCACTTAAACAGTGATTTCCATTTTTTTTGCCATTGACCACTAATTAATATTAACTTACTGCTTTTATACAGTTTTCTTAGGCAGGAAGGCAGCTAGCAAACCCTTAGCAGAGCTGAAATTGCATCATTAAGTGCAGTTTCAGTTTATGCCAGCACTGCAAAAAGAGAAGCAGCTATATTAGCTAACAAATACCTTATGGATAATATAAATATTTTTATGGATGTAATGATAGACCAGCTCATTAAAAACCATGTCCCACCCGCAAACTGCAAAGCACTCAAGTGTAACTGCCTTGTACATAGCAAATTTTCAGAATATTCAAACTACAGTATTTTCAGAAGACCTTTAAACCCTCCAAGGTAAAGGTTTAGATTTGAATCTTTGAGTTTTATTCAATACCTTGCCACTGACCTTAACAAATCAGGCAGCACAGAAGAATGTGGAGAACTACAAAGGGGCCTCAATCAAATTTCCACCATTTCCACCATCCCAAAACCTCTCCCTCCCTTCCAAGGACACCCTTTCTCCTGTCACCTAAGCAGTGAGCTGCTGCTAGAGCATTTTCAAGCCCAATGCAGAGCAGAGATGCTTCTGTAGCAGGTCAAACAAGAGAGCAGTTAATTATCCTGCCAGTTTTAGCAGATATTTGATACACTCACTCATAACATAAATTAACAGGGAGCACGAACATTCCATTTGAAATACCACAATGTACCAACATCAGCAGTTCCCAATTATTAAGTGCAAAAGTAGGAGGCAACTTAACTGCAATTAGGTTTTTTCTTTGGTTTGTGTTTAAAGATTCTAGAGCTTAATTTATGTCTAATAGGTGAAATCTGGTTTCGAGTGAGGTTTAGAAAGCCAGGAAATCCCAGAGTAAATCATCCAGATTAGCCACAAGGCTTGGAAGAAAATGATGCCAACAATATGCCTCCTACATCCAAGGGAAAAGTCTCCTGTTCAACATCAATGGCACATTAGTTTTATTAGAGGTAATTGTGTTTATTTGTTCTAAGCACTAACAAGTTGGTGAAAGTGAGGATGAAAAAAAAAATCTTGAAAAAGCTCATTTTCCCCAATTTTTGCTAAGTGATAATTTAGAGTATAATACTACTTGATTAGAGTTAACTCCAAAATAAAACAAATCTCCACATAAAAGGCAAGGGAAAGTACAGTCTTTTTTTTCCTACTCTGAATACTGATATTTGAAGCTTGTAAAAACTAAATTTGGCAAATTCTTGAGTACATCTGACGTACACATGCTATTAATGGCTTAGAAAATATTTATCAGGGTGCAAAGAAATTCACTTTGCATATGAAACTTGATGTCCAAGCCTATCATTGACTCAACCATGAGGTGAGAGGGTTTTATGGTACACAGTGTAAAACTCAGGAGCTAAATAAGGCTTTTTATCTCAAAGGGCTGGTTTCTCCCCTCCCCAAATCAGAGCCCAAATCTTTTCCACCACTCTCCATTAATTTTTCCCTTCAAGTTTCCAATCTCATCATCTTCCGATGATCGCTGCCCTTTATTGTTTTAACCTTTACATATACATATACATGGGCTTTTTTTATAGATGGTTATTTTATACCTCAGAAGATAAAACACCATCTCCCACTCCCTTACATCCAGTTAAGGCTGCAGGAGGGGATTTAAACCAAGGAAGGTTTCTAGAGCAGAAACAGCACAGGGAGCTCTGCTTTCCTCAGGATAGGGTTGAATATTTTTTATGGAGGTGCAGAACCCTTCCTGCAAGAAGTCTGGTCAACAGCCTTTGTTTCCCTTCCTCACCTCCTTTTATCCCAGGTTTTATCTCTCCCAGTTCCTTGCACACAGCCTATTGCAGTAAATAGCCCTTGGCAGGTGCTTGTAAAGCCAAGCAATCGGATCAAGTTGATTTCAAATCAAAAGGAGAAAAGCACTTATTAAATATCTGATTTTTAATACAGCCTGGCAGACAACCAGCGTTCTCACTATGTGGAGAGCCTGACCCACGTGTTGGGGATGTGTTTTCCTGCACGTGCATGGACATTGCTTAACAAAAATTCATCTGAAAACCTGAAGAAAATCCCAGCCCTCTGCAAGTGTACAAACTATTAAAGTACATCAGTCATGTACCTATCTGCAGGTAAGATTCCTAATATCCAATAACTCTGAATTGCACAGAGGTGGAACCAGACAAGCCCAGGATGGACACAGGGGTTTCTCTGCTGACACTGGTAGGTAAGCAATGACTCGGTCTCTCTGAAAAGACACACTTAACTTCAGCCAGAAGTTATCGTCAGGATCAATCCAGGAATTAGTGAATGTGATTCCAGCACAGATTTTATGATCCAGATTAAACCAAAATAGTCTGTGCTGACCTTAAAAATCCAGGTCTATGACACCAATCCTTGTAAGTCACTTGCTGTGCTGCTCTGGATAACCACGTGCTCTGATGTTGATGGGATTAAGAGCCAAGACTATGCAATATAGTCACCTCTAATTAAAACCAACCTAAAATGCATCTAAAACCTTCAAGGACAGCACTGGCTGAGACTGGCACTGCCTTGAATTTGGCTCCCACTCTCAAAATCTTGCAATAGTTTTAGAGCTGGGCACTTACTGGGAATTATTTCTCCCTCAAGAGCAACATGTTCGTGACTCTCCCAGCTTCTGATTTGCATTTAGACTGCAAGGAAAAAAAAAATCTTCTTTGCCACAGTCATCTCCCAGTTCTTCACCATTTGAATATTTCTCCCCTAATTAATGTCACTTAATGTAAAATATTATTGTCTGTTCCGCAGAGTGGCTGTAAATTATTTACTTGTAAAACATGTTGACTTTTCCTGAGTTGTTTGTACAGTAAGCACTTCGCCATCTAAACTGTAGGGGGAGAGAGAAATCAATCATTTGTAATAATACCCAATAGGAGGTTTACCACATGTTATATCAATTTTTATGTCTGACACAAATAGCTGCAGCCATTACTTTGGATTTTTATTTTCTGAAGGGAATTAGAAATTCACTGTTACCTTCTGCTTCTCTCATGCTGCCTCGGAAAGAACACAATTTAAGGGTGTTTGGTGCCTTTTTTTATCCACTAATTAAGGCGGCGCATTAATAAAACACCATTTTGGAATATTCATTAAGGAGGCAGTCTACATGAAGCAAAAAGCTCATTTGTACATAGCTTAAGGAACCCAGCACAAAACAACAACATAACATCAAGCTAATGAAATGCTTCAAAAAAAAAATCACATTTAAACTTACTGCTCATTCCATATCCTACATATTCTGTGCTGCTTTTTTGCATGCATTAAAGTTTTAGATATTGATTGCATTCAGTCAGCTAATTACTTCTTTTATTGGTACTACTTAGTTTGGTTATTGAAAGGCATCTATATTAGCCCATCAAAAGACACCCTTCCTTCAACAGCCCATAAATAAAAAGCACGAGATTATTGGCTTGCCAAGTGCTTCTGGTGGTTTTCCTTTGGGTATTTCTGCTCCCCAGATTCTTCTGCATCTACAGTAAAAATTCTGCCTCACGTAGGGTAAGCCTAAACCCCACACACTAATGCGATGGATTTCAGGATCTCCCAGAGCAGCAAAGCCCTGTTACAGTGTGTGACAGATGAGCTGTGCTGAGTGATGGATCCGAGGCTGTTCTCCTCGTGGATATTAAAGCTGTCACTTGCCTTGGGCAGCGTTGACCATCTGAATACCTAAAGGATCATCTAAAGCTCTCGTAGCAGGCCCGTGTTTGACAGGTCCACTCCTCAGGCACAAGGAGATGTTCTGATGTAAGGATGAAGTTCATCCCTCCTGAAGTCAGGGCACTCGGGGAACAGGTCAGAGGCTTAGAACAGACAAGGAGGAGTAAAACCAACTGCCATGAACCTCAGCACACTGAGCCAAGCCAGCTCCTGAAATACCTGCACACAGCAGGGTCTACATAGGTAGGAAATCCTGTCACTGCACCATTTGTGAGAGGAAAACCAGTATAGGAGAAAGAACAGGCAAGTCAGAATAGGAAAACACAGTGAAAATGGTAATTTTTAATTGCAAAACTAGATTGTTCTCATAATTCAGGCTTGCCAAAGGAACTAAAGGCAAAAGCCTTTAAACTTAGACTGTCCTTATAACACTGTTGTCCTCTGCCAGCCACCAGCACAAGTCAGAGTGATTGCAGGAGTGCTCACTGTCATCCCACCACCCACCCAGAACTCCTCTCCCTCTCCAGTCTTCCCTCTTTGAGCCACAGAACAGGGCAGAGGAAAGTACCTCCAGTAAATTTCTGCCACTTCTAGCACCCTCTGAAGGTTGGTTCTGTTCTAATGCCATTGATAAATGCACTTGAGAACTGAGGTTGAGAGCAATAGCGCCTAGATCCATAATCAAGATGTAAGCTCCCACAGCAGTATTTCACCTTAACTCCAAACCTGAACCAGAACTCAGTGATCAGTGCACACACAGCACCACAACACTCTTCTGTCTCTCCCCAAAAAGCCCATTCTCCATCCCCATCATCNCTCCCTTCTTCCAGTTTGAACCCATTACCCTTCATCCTATCAATACAGGCCTTTCTAAAAAGCCCCTCCTCAGCTTTCTTGTAGGTCCCCTTCAGATACTGGAAGGTCTCCCTGGAGTCTTCTCCAGGCTGAACAAGCCCAACTCTGAGAATGAAATGTTTGTCTCTGCTGAGGGATCCAATTAGCAGAGATCCTGGGAATGGGAAGAGAAAAGGAAGGGGAGACACAGAGAAATTCAGGCTGTCAGTGGATTCCATCAGCTGCATCGTGACTGATGAGGAAAGGTCCATTCCCTCACAAATACCATCTTTTCCTCCACTCTGGATGATCAATTAAATCACCAGCACTTACACTGGCTCAAGCTCTGCCCCTGCAATCACACAAATAAAGTTCAGAGCTGGCAGACTGGCAAAATCACAGCTCCTGTGGGTCCTGCATGAAATCTCAAAATTCTTTCTCCATTCCCCTCGTGCTGTGGCAGGCAACAGGCAAGTGCCCCAAACACTCCTCTAACAGATGCTGGAAGCCAAGGTTACTGATATGGGGCTAATACAGCCCTGAAAGATCTTTGCTCTTGACTAATTCATTATCTCTAGGAGGAATGGCACAAGAATTTCTAGAATCTTCCCCCTGCTCTGCTCTGTTTGTGGCAGATGTGCTCTGTGCCTGCACACACCTCCACCTGGAGGAGCTCACTTGTGAAATATTTATTTCCTTTGCATTCAGGGAAGAAAAAAAAGAGGAAAGTCTGCATAATATTCTGGATGGAATCTTTGCCTGCCAAATGCTGCATTATTTATGGCTGAATTGTACAAATGATACCCAGGAGGACCCGTGAGATTGCAACATGCAACTGATACACTGCACAAAACCAGGGGGGTGTCTGCCAGACTCTGGTGCTTTGGTGGGTCACCTCCAAACAGGTGTGAACACCTTGCAGAGGCAAAGCTGAAATGCCCAACAGCATTTTGGAGGTTGCAAGGGGTAAAAAGACCTGCAGAAAGCCCCTTGGAGCAAAAGATGCTCTGATCTGGATTGCACCTTGTGAGACCTTTCCTCTCCCAACCCATGTGTGCCCATCCTGCTGTGCACAATTCCCTGATGCTCCCCTTCCCTGGGCCCTGGCTGGATGGTTGGATTCGATGACCTTAAAGGTCTTTTCCAACCCAAGGCAGCTCTGTGATACAAGAGGTGAGGTCAACTAAATGACTTCACCACAGTACAAACCCTCTGCAGTTTTCCTCTCCACTGATCTGCTCTGCAGAATTTCTCAAGCCCTAGATATCATTTTGCTTTCCTCCTGTATCAGTGATGCAGGTATTGGGAGGATTTGTTCTTAAGTAGATACCTTGACTCAGCTCAGAAAAAAGGATGAGTTCCTTTATGCTACCCAACAGTGGGCAATTGACAAGTTACCAAGAAAATGTTATTTTAATCAAAGCACAAACCCAGNGGTTGAGAGCAATAGCGCCTAGATCCATAATCAAGATGTAAGCTCCCACAGCAGTATTTCACCTTAACTCCAAACCTGAACCAGAACTCAGTGATCAGTGCACACACAGCACCACAACACTCTTCTGTCTCTCCCCAAAAAGCCCATTCTCCATCCCCATCATCGTGATGAACATCAGAGGTCCCACTTCAGCAGGTTCTCAAACCATGACTCAATCCCACTCTGCTGTTTCTGCAGCCCAGGAAGAGGTAAGCAATGAATTATGACGTGCATTAAGTTTATGACATTTAGCATACAGAGAGGTATTTATCAGTCAACTCAACAGCTCGGTGTCAAAATGTTTGTTACAAAACCTAAACACAAGACAGATGCAGGAAACTGCTGCTGGAGATGAATCACCAATACTTTCTGTGCTTTGATCAATACTTCTGCTGTGGTGAAATATGAGAGCGACAAAAATGGATGTTAAAACTGTAATTGAAGCTCCAGATCTCCCACAGAAGCTTTCCACTTGGAATATTTTAGAAGGGTCCTCAAACTCACACTATAGGTAAACCTATTTTCTCGGTGACAATTGGCATAAATTTCAAAGAGCTTTTTATCTCCTTTGATGCTTAAAGCATCATTTGAACCAAATTTCCCTGACATTTCCCCCCTTTCCAGCAAGGTTTTAGAGGACCTAAGTGACTGCAGTTTAACTAGCATTGAACCAAGAATGTGTCTGATAAATAGTGGTTCAGGCTCTGTTCTCAAAAATTAATGAACAATGTCCCTATAAATATACAATCTATCCTGAGTGACACTGGATGGTTATTTTCCTACTCTCACACTGAGCATTCTTGCAGGAATTTACATAGCATGATAAATGATTTAGAAATCAATTTCAGCTACACAAAGTCCAGTTTACCCACTGCTTGTATAAAAACATTACAGATACTTAAGTTTCCTATTATAGCCCATTTGATTTATGACAAAAAGAGCAACATCATAAGATTCTGATCTATCACAGGTACCAAGAGATAATGGAACACTGGAGGATATTATGACCGTGAAACATGAAGAAGGAGGGAAAGAAGTCGTTTCCATTTATAGTGGAAAGTAAATGTTTGAGATAATCAACTGGCCAATGTAATTAGGATTAGAATTAGAAAGGGAATAGAAGTAGTAGAGGGGTTCCAATTTAAAATCCGTTGGTTATTTATACACATGCTGTAAACTACAAGTTATAAAGAGAAGAAAAGCAATCTTGTGATACAAGCTGCTTAGTGGAACTAAAGCTGAATTCAGATTCTGACTGCTCCTCTATGAGACCGTGGAAGTTCTTTCATCTACTCTGCTAAAGCTCCCCAGTTGTAAAATGGGAACAGTAGTTCTTTCTGGGCTCAATTTTGATTCCTTCAGCCTATTTAAACCAGACACCCTGCACAAAAACCCTGCAGCTTTCCATGAAGACAAAATAATGACAACCCAGTCTCTGTAGAAGGATTTTGCATCTGTATTTGCATTTCCTAGGAAATGCTCATTAGTTTCCTCTAGCAATTAATATCCAACAGTTTACCTCAGTGTACTGTCAGTCTCTCTTTAGAGCTATTTTAAAGATTCTCAAATAATTTCGCCAACCAAAAGGAGATGGCAGTTCTAAATTGGTGCCTGGTGAAGGCAGCACCATGGCAACTTGGCCTCCCTTTCAGTGGGACAAGGCTTAAACTACATTAGGACAAGAGGAATTGCACCAAGGGAATTTTAGATTAGATATTTTCAGGCTTGATGGGGCTCTGAGCAGCCTGCCCTAGGTAGAGATGTCCCTATTTGTGTAGGGAGGTTGGACAAGATGA